>JAOEHY010047941.1:0-24615 GCA_025447955.1 Psilopsiagon aurifrons | reverse complement strand
ATGCAGTAGAAGCCATGAAGTTAGGCACATCTTATGCTGCATAATAAACATGGGAATGCTTCTTTGCAAGTCAACAATAAGGAAATGAAAGGGCTTCACAGAAGTATCTTCTAGCATCCTGAGGCCGAATGCTTATATACTTTGGTACTGACAGAGTACAATCTAATGACAGCAGATTATTCCTGAGCTAACAAGTGTGATGGCTTTCAGAAAGGATTTGGAAATTAACAAAATGAGAAGGTTCTTGTGATGTTCTGACTGAGGAAGTCTTGAACTGATTGGTCTGTACTTACAACAGCTAAGCTGTGCAGCCTGTGCTACTCAGGTACAGATATCTTGATAGCTTAGCTTTCTACAGCCCTCTGGCCTGAGTGACCCCAAGAATCATACAACTTCACAGATCTTCGGAGTTTTGAAACAAGGTAGTTAATGAAAACTACAAAGTGACACCTAAGGCATCACACCTTCACAGTTCAGAGAAGAGCTCATGGAAAAACTGAAGATTTGGCAAAGTTTGCAGGTTTGTAGGACAAGTAGTATGTTTTCTGCCTTCAGAGTTTTTGTGACTAGTCAAGCATTCCCCTTGGACTCATACCATCAAACCTGTATCGCAAAGTTTGACAAGGAGGTTTGAGACATTTTTTGTGTTATAAATCAGCTGCTGTTCATTCATCACAATCTCTGCAACTAAAAGTTGTAATAAAACCTAAATTTCAGCTGTAATTGCTAAAATTATTGTGTTTGAGATTATGTCATCATTCACATTTCTTTCTGCATACCATGGAGTAGCATTTCTACCTCCTTAATATATCATTTGGTCTCCATGACAAAATTTTATTTCATTTGCTCAGCTTTCTAATGCTCTGTTCCAAATTTTAGTTGCGAACCTTCATACTCTCCCTGTAAGAGGCTGAACCAGAACAGCTCAAGCAAATTGATCCATAGCTTTACAGAACCAAACACAAACTTACCTTTTTTAATGTGAAGGCTGCTTATGAGCCTAATCTTTTTAGGATTATCTCTAGAAGCTCCCTCCATTGGAAGAGCAGATAATCCATTGGTCACCAAGTACAACGTAAATATATGAGGCACTATGTGAATTCCATTTCACTGTAACCTGTTGTTTCTGCATTTCTCAGACCTGATTTTTGACTGTTGCCTTTTCCTTGCAAGTGTGCATCTTCTGTGCGTCCATTGCTCACCACTGACAAACACATACTCTCAGCAACAGAACAACAGAGAACAGAAACTAAGTATACATGTACCATAAGTAACATTATTCAAGTAGAACAATTGTCATTAAAAGTGCTAATAAATGTAATGACTATAGACTGTCTTTTCACAGTTCTGCACTTACTTCCTGTTGTATCTAAACATATTTTTGGCAAGAAAACACATTTCAGACAAAAATACAAATAATCTACACTTAAAGGATGGGATACTTCAAATACACAATATGCATAATTCAGAATTTGAGGAACTACGGGCTTCTTTGAAAAGGTTATAATTAAGTGCTTTGTACCCTTGCACTTACAGAAAGGTACAAAAGACAAGAAGTACCCTAACTTAGACACAAGATTTAATGAGATATAAGCAAGTCAAACCTGGCTGATAGGAAGGAATGATCCATGGTACTCAGATTAAACTCCTGACTTCTTATTTTTCAAATAATATCCTCCGAGAACACTGCTAAACATTTCAGCAGGAGACATTTCATGCCTATAGGATGCAAAAGGGATTTGATTTTGACATGACTTCTCAAGCTCATTCCATTTGTGTGGCAGAATTTTTCCTTAAGCTTAAGTTTGACTGGTGAAGCACATTGTACAGTTGTTTTTTAAGTCGTATGTGAACCTCCACAGTTTACAGCAGCCAAAGTGAAGACTTTTTTAAATTATTAGGAACCCTCCTTCCCAAAGGTGTCCTATCTACATGTATTCTGATAGGAAATCATACTTCCTCAAGGTAAGCCTTCAGGGCTCCATGTTAAGGTCATTCAAAGATCAAAAATTACATAAAGCCTCCTTCATTTCAAGTTTGTTATAAAGCTGCCACAAGGTCAATACGTCCACTTATTATTGTGTTGCAGCAGCATCCGGATAACCCAAAAATTCCCATTAATGAGTTATGAATCTTTGGAGGCAGAGAGGTCATAGCTTGGTTCAGCAGGAGATTAAAAAAAAATATATGTCTATCACTACAGTGACAAATAATAAAAACGTAGAATGGAAGAGCTGTTTTTTATTTCAACACTGGCTTTACACTGTATGCAGTCATCATAAACCCCAGGAAAAGGCAGAACATATGCTTAACCTCACAGCTCTGATAGCTCCTCTACAAGTCATTCATTTTCTGAATTTCTAGTGCTAAAACACAGCTTACAAGATACCTGACATTGCAACAGCAATGCCTCCAGAAAGACCTCTCTGGATGGGGACTTGTGCCCCTACTCCATACAGCACATGTAGTCCCAGACTCATTCTGCTTTCATGTATTTCTTCCTTCCTCTGTTGGTTTGAGCCTGTGTGGGATCCTTGATAGCACACAGCCTCTTCCTAGTGCATCATGCTACTGCATGCTCTCCTACATCATTGCATCTCTTCCCTGCTACTCACTCCCACCAATGGTGCCCCAGTGCAGCCTACTGTTACCCCAGCCATAAGGAACAGCTCCCACACATGCCCGTGCCATCTCAGGCTTCTCCTTTCACACTTTCATATGGGTCTGCCTGTCAGGAAACTATGGTCATCAACTAAAACACCCACATGAGAGTGTTTGCTCACGCACCACCTAATCCATCAAATCTTAGCTAACATAAAATAAACTTCCAGCTAATTTTTTTTTACTTCATTTTTATAAAAAAGTTGCATTTTCCAGCAGGGCAAAGACCAGTGAATTTTTTTCAAGTTGTCTTTAGCTACAATATGAGTAAACTTCAGCATCATGCTCAACAATTGAAATTTTCTCTTTCCTGACTGATCCACTCTTTAGTTGTAGCATCTTAAAGCACATGTTGATCTGTGAATTGAATGAGTCTGTTGATCACTCCACTGTCATCTTTTCTGATTAGAGACAACTCATACAGTACAGCAGATGCACAGCATGTTGACCTGCTCCATGCGTAAATGTAAAGTGAGTGAAATGGAACACATCTTCCTTTTATACTTTTAGAAATAATTTGATCCCAGGCTCAAGAAAATGTAAGTGGAATACTCTTATACCAGAAAGAAGAAAACCACATCCTTATCCGCAGTCAATAAGTCAAGAAAGGGGGTTTCTGGAAAAAACATACCCAAACCAACTTAAGGTGAAAAAGGAAAATAAAAAGGCATAGAGTAATCACAAAACTTCATTGAAAAATGCAAAAAAAAATGATCTTAGAAAGCTGGAATATGCAAGAGCTGAAAAAATCTGGACAAAATTAAAAATGCTCCTTATAAGAGACTTAGAGATTAAAGAGTCAAATCAGCCCTTACCTTATATCATTTCATCATCTGGAGAACAAGAATTCATCAGGCACCGAAAAACCAGACACAGGTGCAACTTCTGCCCATTCTTAAACAAACATCTCAAAAGTAACACGTCAGTTTTTCTCTGACAGCTTTCTGGAGTGACCAAATGGCTTAATGCATACTTATAAGAACAGATTTTCAAAAGGAGATTAACTTATATTCCGGACACAAAGACTTAAGAACTGATAGGAAGACACTAGTAAACATTGACGAGTTTGAAGCCAGTCTGCACAAAGGTGAGGTGCTTAAAGACTAGTGGCATCCAGTAAAGAATACAAAGTTCAGTGTTTTGTACAGGATCTTGCTTACACAAGGAGAGGACTGCAACATGCTTATGTAGGTCATGGCAGTTGTTTTAATAGCTCTGTAATTTTCTATTCATCTGACTTTGAAACAAGACCAGCTGTAATATTAAAGAAACACAATTAGATCTTGCTGTAAGAGGTGTGAATTATTTGTTTACTTTAAATTAAAACTGTGCTTCAAACCTTAATATGAATGAAGCATATATGCTTGTGTCACTGGACACAGAAGATATTATCAACAGCTACATGACATTTTAAACAACGACTTTATCATGTTACACTGATAAATGGAATACATAAAATTGTCTGGATAGTGTTCTTATAATTACAGTTAGCAACATCTTCTCTATTTGACCACTTAGATGTATTTCATATAGTGATTGTATGTGGTTACCTGCAATTCATTCACTGAAATGTAGAAAACAAAAAGCTTCACTTTAACAAAATCTGAGTAAATAAGCTTGTCATTTTGATCAACAAGTCTTTTTTTCTGAATATTTCTGATTAGCTGACACTTTAACTAACTCCACTTCGTGGACTTCAATTGAGCAGTGAAGAACACGCCTTCCTTCAGTGTTTTTGAAAATAATAGAGATGCAGGTGTCTTGTTCTAAAGAGTCAAAAACTGTGCTTTTACATGAAGAGTAGTTAATGAGCTCATTTAGTATATGTCCTTAATATCCTCATCATTTATCCTCTGAAAAATAACTCAATTTTTTCTAACTCAGGAGAGTTAAGTTAAAAAATAAAGTAGCCTTATGGATAAGCACTGTATCTTGACTAGATAATGTAAAAGACAAAAATATTCAGTAGAGCTGGCAGATTATAAAGGATACTATATGAAAACATGACAGAAAGTCTTTTTGAAAGTAGTGAAAAAGACAAAGGGCAAGACACAATTATGACCAAATTTTAAATCACATCTAACTCCAAAAATCAAAATTTAACAAAAAAGCCAGCATTGGAAGACAAAAGAATGGTGCAGACATGTATAAATAACGGAGCACAGCATGAATTACAATTGGTCAAAGAAATTATGAAGAAGAACAAAAGTAATACATTTATAGGATCAGGAAAGAGTAAAAGATAAATATAGGCCCATTGATTGGGGAGAAGGAGGGTAAATAAACAATTAAATAGAAAAATCTGAAGTACTAAATGTCTTGTGGCTGGAGTTTTGAAACTCAATCATGCAATTTATTTTAACACAGAGAGAAGCATATGCTAGGAATTTTGAACAAAATCTTAGTAAGTTAAAAATCAAGTAAATCAATTATCTTCATATAAAAATATTTAAAATTATTGAGAACAATGGAGTTATTGAGAACAAACTAATAAAAAAATATGGAAAATAGGGAGTTGTTAAATCACAGTGATTGTGGAATGGCTTCATGTTTGTCAAGCCCATAAAAAGGTCAAACTTCTGTTTCCACCAGGGAGAACTGAGAAACTGGAGATAGTTTAATAACCATTAAATCCTCTAAGCATGGTTATCAGTAGTTTTCTACCACACTGAAAAGATACACAAGTGACATCCCAAGAGTATTTCCTAGGCAAGTTTAATTTTTTGTTTATGTTTGAACGATGCAATACTGCAAAAAAAATATGTAATTTGGAGAAGCTCAAGTAGTTTCAGAGCTGATGCAGAAAATGCACAAAAATCTCCCTATATCAAGCAGAAAGTACTAAGTGAAAAAAAGAGAAGGTCCCAGATATGTAAATATGAAAGAGAATACTGTTGAAAACAATAATGCTGTAAAAGATATCATTCCAGTTTATACTAGCATGCAAACTGATTTTAAGCTAATGATGTTGCTTCATGAAGACCAGATCTCAGCTAATAAATTACTGTCAGCAGTATTATCTGGAAGGCATGGCAGATGACCATTCTGTCGTACACAGCAGTGGCAAATCACTGAATGAGTTGTCTCAGATTTTGGTCCTATGATTGAAAAATTGAGAGAATCCTGAAAAGAAATTATGACAAGGAACTTGAACTGGGAGGAAATGTTAAAGAATCAGCTTTGGTTTGTCCAGAAAACAGATACGTGAAGTGGGAAATGGTAATGTTGTCACAGCTTCTGGTGAAGTAAAGGGATGAGAAATCAATCTTTCACCACTTGCTGTAGGTAGCTGACTAATCAGCTCAAACTAGAACAAGAACAGACTACGTGAGGAAAACAAAAACCAAGCCAAGACAAAACAAACAGAAGTCCAATTAACCTAGTAGTCCTTTTTCAGTATTGAGTATTCAATGGACAAAGTGTAAGGACAGTTCCAGAGGTACCCTGCTCCTTCTATAGACTCCAAGTTTTGGTAAAAGTCTGCAGGTAGGAGAGGGAAAGAATATCCCTATTTCAGGACTGCTTTAATAATGTACATCTGCATTTGTAATGATCAAGATAAACAAAAATAACCAGACTTTTGCAAATTAACCTGCAGGCAGTTTACAGTCCTTAAACTGAAACTTCAGTACTAAAATTTCCTTGCTTTTTGTCTATTTTACCAGCACACTTAAACATTACTCATATCATAAAAACTTGTGTTTTCCATTTCTAGGTGATCTACATTTGAGAAAAAACAGTTGCACAACTTCATCGTGAATCTACTTGAGAAAAATATTGCACAGACTGCTCAAAAAGTGGGTCACATTTGTGATAACAGCAGTAATTCTAGAAAGCACATAAACAATAAAACAAGAATAAATCAGGAACAATTACTATTCCAACTACAAATAGTTATATATGAATTATTTCAATTATTACATTCCTCATTCTATTCTGTTTTCTCCCAGATTCTGCACTCCTCCCACCGCAGTGATAAATTTATGCTTAACAAGGTAACACATAAAAGTAATCTCCTGATGCAAAAATGTTATTAATACAATAATTCTTCCTAAGGCCATCAAAACTTGTGTTTCCTCTGCACAATTAAGGAACAGCTTCTTACTTACCTAATAGACTCATATAATTTTATGCTTAGCCCAGCTAAGCAAATGTGCTGCTCAAACAAACTCCAGCCTGATTGATTATTATGGAGCAAACAATACATTATCTCCCATCTGCATTTCTTCTGGTAGACACTGTTTTGCTTAAAAGTAGAGATCCTGCCAGTTCTACATTACAATACGAGATGCATTGGAGCTAGGGATGCCTGTTGGAAAAGTAACAATGCTAAAAGGAAAGATAATCTGGAATACGTCTATCTGTAATTAAAAGTAGTAGATCCACTTACAAAGCACATCAGTTAGGATAGTTCATAGATACAACAGATTGTAAATAAAATTTGTTAAAGCTTTTGGGCCTTCCATAGACATACTTCAGTGATTTACATTGACAAGAAAATATCAAAGTGAGCCCTGAATTAACTAAGTACCAGGTTTTATTTAGCCAGGCATTTATAAATTAATTACTTGAGAGATCTTTTTATAAATTAAAATAATTTGAGGATGAAAAGGAAAGAATTGGGTCATGCTGTTTATGAAGAACAGGCTTTCAAGAATAGGCACAGTATAAGGAGTGAGAAAGGAAGTCAAAGGGAAGAAAGAAGCCCTATCCACAAACCTCTATGTGGGTTATCCAAAAGAGATTACAGCCACGACAGCTCTCTTTCTTTTCTGCTGCATAAAATTCATAGTTATGGTTAGATTTCAGGCTAGTCAGAGAATTTAATTAGACAAGTCAAGAGCAAGATTCCTGGAAATTTCCTACTTTCTCTCAGAAAAGATCAACCATGAAATGAAAAGGTGTCCACAAGACAAGATGAAGAGTCTTTAAACAACAAAGAAAGTGACCATTTATAGCATACAGTATATACATTAATGCCCTAATTCAGTTCTGTTGAATAGAAAGTGTAGAATTCGTTGCTCTCCAATGGCCTTTTCTTATTCAAGCACCATTGACTCCACTCAACAATGCTGACCATATCTACAGGTCCAAAGGATTTAAAGACCCAACAATGCAGATTTGCAATGACTCAAGTTTTCATTAACATCTACATTAATTAAACAGTTCTCTCGGTCTTCTGAAAGGTATTTTGCATAGTTCTGTATTTCTCTCACTTCCGAAATACATGGCCTGAGTATGTATGCTTGGCTGGATTTTGGTTCAGGCATTAGTATGTCATCCCAAATGAAAAAAATAATGCTTCCTTAAGACATACACATCAGTATATATCGAGTTTTCATTGTCCTTCAAAGACAGCATTCTGTCTAGACAATAATAATAGTAAAAGACAAAAAAAATTCAAGCTCATGAAAATATCTCTGGAGATTAGGATCTCACTTAGCTTTGATAAGAAATGGCATATAAATTTTGCCTAAGTAGTGGGGATTGTAGACTTTCTGAGACATTACTAAAAAATAAATTATTGGATGAAAAAAGAAGAACAGGCACAACGTTGGAAAGCTAGCTGGATTCCAACTTTAAGTTAATATTTCATTATTAAGGCTTAGTCCTCTTTCAATAGAGAAAAATATTAATGTACATGGTAAGAAAATTAATTTATTCAGTGAAAGATGGTCATGCTTAAGGGGAGAGGAGGAAGCTGGGTGATGTTCAAGCTCTGTAAAGGCACTTGAGAAGATAGACTGAAAACTAAGCCAACTGGTGCAGCTAGAGAGCCTGTAACAAACCCGTTAAGATTGTGGTGGTAGTATAGGTGAGGGATTTTGGATTTAAGTACAAATGAGATTTATGTCGTCATGCTGCAATTTGTAGCAGAATAGCTCTTAGGGCACTGAACCAAGGCCACTGTCCACTGATCTTTCTACTGGACGAAGATTTATTGCCTCCTGCAGGATTCTGGGCATCAGTAATAATACCTGCTGTGTAGCTAGATAATTCAGACAGATTATGAGTTGTCAGCAGCAGCACCCTCAAGAAGTCCATTCTCCTGGGTCATTAACAGGTCTTTCTGTCTTCTTCCATACATTATTCTTTGTTGTACTCAGCTTTCTCATACTTCCTGCACAGTAAGGCACCCCATTTTATAGAAATCCTTGCTCCGCTATAATTAATCCTTGCTGCCCTTCTTTACCATCCAAAGAAAAACCCTGGTAATTTTTATTGCTTATCCTCATTTGCTGATGGAGGAAAAAATTAATCAAGTGCTTCCTAAAGCATCTAAGAATCAGCAACATATTAACTATGGTATTACCATATTTAAAGAATTGTCATACTCTGCAGTTGGGAGTGGAGAGATAATCTTTTTTTCTTTTTCTTTTTCTGAGGCAGCAAACAGAAACAGTGTTTCTGATATCTGATCAGGAAAGTCAAAACTTCCTAAACATCTTTTCACATTACTGAGTACAGTATCAGAATCTAAGCATCTATAGTTAAGAAATTAGTTTTGTTTACTTTTGTCTTTGTCTCAGGGTATGCAAAAGCAGATGTCTAATTATGAAATGGCTTTTTAGCATTCTTAACAATTCCCATGCTCTTGTCCTTGTTAATACAAAATGTTGCCATAGAAACATAGTTACTCAACAGTCCTCTGTGCACTTTGGAAAACAATCAGTTCTGTTAAATTATTACTCTTTCAAATTAATGAACTGCCAATCTCTTCTCAGTGGATAACATTTCTAGATAGTGGTCAATGAACCATTTGCAAAAACAAAGGAATGACATGCTCTTCCAGAACTGTTTGGGTTTTTTTATTCTGTCCACAAAATATTTTAAAACAAATAAACAGTACCTAAATTAACAGCTCCACTCCCAAAACGTTGAATCTTCACTTACATTGAAACAAAAATGTCCTCTGTGATCCTTCTTTGAGGTCATGCTTTTAGGTATCTCTGTTTAAACTGTGACTCTGCCAGCTCAGTTGTACAGCTGCCTTTCACTTAGTAAGGGGAACAATGATGTGTGTTGACAAGAGATATTCATAGGGGGGAAATATATAGGCTCAGTAAAAGGAAGATAGAACTGAAATCAGCTCACTGTTGTTTGTTTGCCATCAAATCCTTCCAAATCTAAAGGATGGTAACTATAATCATTGAATAAATAAGTCATCAGAAGACTTTACTCATTAAAATATAATGGCAGCTAACTAGCTGTGCATAAATCTTCCAGTTTGAGTATTCTTTAAAGTTATGAGCTAAACATTGCAATTCTGGCATACATATGAAATTATTCTGTGCAGGGTGTATTAGCAGCTCCCCTCTCTCAAGCTAGTTCAAATAAAATGTCACTTTAAGAAGTGGAAAGGCAAAAACTTAGTCAAAAGCTACTCTTATAGCAACTGAATTGACTCCACTAATTACTGATCTTAGCATTATAGGTATTTAATGATTTTTTATCACTCTCATTTCATGATTTTAATTACAATTGATGAAGATACTTATATTCAACTTCTCAGTAGTCACTTCAGTTCTCTACAGATGATACGGTACCTAAATTTATATATGTGACACCAGTAGCATCACTTGTTTGGTAGAAAATATAACAAGAATAACTGGAGAGTTACTTATCTTAATGTAAGACCTCAGATTCTGGATAATAGAGATTCAAAACTTTATGAGTAGGACTGTACAACTGGGTTAATAACTACCAGTGTAAATATCATCCAACACATTTTCTTGGACCTTTCAAGAACTACTAGGGATTAAATTTGGAAGGATAGCATAAGGTAAAATTGACACTCCTTTTCTTACTTTAGGTTTTCTATAACTTGATTGGATACTGTATCAAGGCACACTATCACAAGAAATTGTAGATAATCCACTGTTATTAAGCTACCAAATATTTTTCACCAAATAAAGGCAGATGTTATGTTTGTAAAACAATAAATGAGGGAAATGTCAGTGAGAGGAATGGTACATTCCCAGTGTACAACACCACACCTTAGAATACATTTTGAAGGCTTTTTTGGAAGTTCTTCACATTTCCATACACAATGTGCAGTGGCAGCCAAAAAAAAAAAAACCTCAAGAAAATATTGGACTTAAGGAAATCAGGTACTGAGAGAAAGACAGAGAGTATAATTTTGCTGTTATTCTTTCGTATACTTACACTTTGGGTATTGTGGTTGAATACTGTCAAGAGAAAGGAGCAGCTGCCTTACAATGAGCATTTGAAAAGGTTGACATCATTTGCTTTAGAGAGAAGGCTGACAGAGACGTATAAATTTTCCAAAATAGAAAAGCAAGAGCAGATTGAGGAATTGTGGTTCCTTCCTGCCTCACAAAAAAAAAAAAAAAAAAAAAAACCACCAATAAAATTGGTATAAAATGTACAAAAATGTTACTTTTTACAGAGGATTACAAAATTTTAGAACACAATGCCACAAAGTGTTTGAAGAGGGAGTCAGTATCTGAAAGTTCAAAAAGAGGTTTAGACAGTTTCATAAACAGGTCTCAAAAATAAACAATTTTTTAAAAGCCAGACAGAGATGTCAAAGTAAACGGTTTGTGATAGAGATTCCACAGCATACTTAATGCAGCAATTGTTGACACAGACTGCTAAGAGGACAGACAACAGAAGAGACATAGTCCTAGAGATATAGTCCTGGAAACACAGTCCTAGAGACAAAGTGCTCAGCTGCAGAGGCTACTGCTCTGAGTCAGCAGACATTTCTTGTGCAGTGGTCTATATAAGTGCATGAGTATCCCCTTCTTTTAGTGTGAACTATCACCAGATAATTGTTAAATTAAGAGTAGTCCATAAGTCCACAAGAGACAGGAAAAAAAAATACAGAACATAGAAAATGATTTTTTAATTATCAGTCATGCAGAGGCAAAATTGAAAAGTAAGGGAGATACAGAAACACCTGCAGGTTTCAAAATTGAAACAGTCCAGTCATAATCAGCAGTTTTATTTCTCTTAACGTGAAAGAAGAAACATTCAGTATTACCTCTCCTAAGAAAAGTATGCACTTTTAGCAAAAACATTCTGTAAAAGTAATTTGATCAGCTCCACTCACTGAAATTGAATCTCATGCAAAAAATGGATGCTTTGAGGTATGCCTACAAAAGTAAAACTGACAAAATATGACAAATCTCACTTTTGTTTGGCTTTCATTACCAGTCTCTCAGTGCTGATATATATTTCAAACACTCCACAAGGGGAACAAACGTTGGTTGAACAGCTATTGGCTTTGAGATATAATACTACTAACTTTTTTGCAACTCCTCAGTTTTACAGTAAAAACCATCCTGTTTTACAAAAATTAAGTTTAGAATCAAATTTATTTGCCTCCAGAAGGTGCTAGTCTCATCCATTTAAGTTGACCACGTACACTCATTGAGTGCTAAATGGGAAACAGTCAAAGTAAACGGTTTGTGAATTGCCCATAAAATAACCTCCACTAGTTGGCAAATACATAGCAATAGTAAAATGCATTTGCAGAAATTAATGCCCTTCCTTCATGAAGTTAATGGGGCTCAACAGACACTGTTCATGTGGGCAAAGGTTGTGAATCACTATGAGCAGAGAAAATGGAGCTAGCTCCTTCATGAATATTGTCTGCAATTAATTATTCAGTCAACTGTATTTATGGCCTCCCATGACACAAATGTGCTACTAACTCTGATCAGCATTAAATTGCTTTCCTTCCCTACCCCCACTGGCCGACAGGAGATATTGATGAAGTCATATACCACAACATTTAATGTTCATAAAATTAGCAAGTACTCCACTTGTTAATTGCCAAATTCCCTTCATGAATCAAGGTAGGAACACTTACTCTTTAAGTCCCTTGGAGATTTTGTAATTTCTCAGCTTTATCTCTAGTTCACACTCATCAAGTTGAGAAAATCCCATCCTAACAGAGAAACTCTTTCCTTCAAAACAATTGGTAATGGGATAAGAAATTATAAGTCCATTGGAGTATTTGAATGTATTTATTCATAAATGTCATGCATGGACAGAAGTGGCATTGAGTAAACTGATATATGATTTTGACATTAAATTTAAAGCTCACGCTCCCAGGAAACAAAGATTAAATCGAAATGTGGAAGGATTGCTGTGGTAACTATCAGCAAGGAACACTTTATTGACAGGCCCACAATGGGTAGGATTGCACGTGTGAACAACAGTCCAAAAGTACAAACAATGTACTTTTGGGTGGAGTGTAGTAGTGTGCTTCGGGGTGATGAAACAGGCAAAAAAACCCAAAGACAATAACTTTTGCAGCTAGACACCTAAAAGACCCTCAGGACATAATTACATCCAAATGTGAAGCACTTAACTGGACAAACACTTGGGCAAAACCTCATCATTTATGTTCTTTTAAGTAGTGTTTTGTAGTCTAAAAATTATTTGCTTAGGTTTCCTACTAGAAACTTTGTTCTGAGTCTTCTATTGGGAAATATATTATCCCTTGACCAAAAGCCCTGAGACTATCAAGTAAAGGGATAGTGAGGCAAGCTTCTACACATTCCTTTGACCCTGTGGCAAATACTTAACAGGGTTAGTCAGCAAATTGGCACAAACTGGAACGCTAGAAGCTCCACCTGAATATGAGGAAGAACTTCATTACTATGAGGCCGGCAGAGCACTGCACAGGCTGCCCAGTTTGTGGGGTCTCCTTCTCTGGAGATATTCAAAACCTGTACAGCCTACCCTAGGTGAAACTGCTTTAGCAGTGGGGATGGACTAGATGATCTTCAGAGGTTGCTTCCAAGTCCAACCATTCTGTGATTCTGTGTGATTCTCTAGAGTATGGTTCAGACAAGTAAGTATTTTAACTGAGGGCTATAGTCTGACCACACAAAAGCAGAGGACAATGAAAAGACTCATTAGATTCCATTCACATGGGTAAAGGCCAGAAGGAACAGAGTCCAGAGCTGATGCTGTTGCCTGCTGTTTTGCAACAGGCATCCTTCGTTTCAGATCACGGGAGGTATAAAATGTCTGTGATTACAACTGTGCCACATTACAGCTGAACTTCTCTAAATGATTATCTGGAGGGCCAAGTTGCAGACTGGAGGTTCCCACTGTCCACTTTTCATGCCAGCCAATGGTAGAAGTTTACATTGGATTTAGGAGAACCACCAGGATATTAATTTATGTGCAAGGCTGTATATATAACATCAGCAAGACTTATATGGTACATCAAAGTACTTCAAGCTCATCTAGACAAAAGCTGTTAGTCTGGGAGGAATATATGTGATGCTATAAACAGTTCTACTGTGAATGAAGACTGAGAGGGCCCACTAAAAGACAGCACATCTTATAAACAGTATGCCACATACACATACGCTGGAACCTTTTTAATGTGGGCTGCAAGATATACAAGGTTTGTACCAAGAATTCTAAATTTCTGTTTTGACTAATGAGGCGTATTGGTTCAGATTTGCTGGATTTCATGAGAATCTAAAATATATTCCCTATGCATTTGCTGTGAAGCTGACAGTAATTTCCTTCATACACACTCAAACCTAGACATTCCCTTCATCTACACATTCCAACAAACAAAAAAAGCAGGCAAGTGAAGCAATGTTGCAGACAAATGCACCATAAACTTTCCACAGTGACATCCAGGTCAGCAAAAAACTGATGCTGTGTCATGCTACAAGTCAAGGAAAGCCATTGTTTCTGCTCTTTGCTGTTGCTTAAACAACTATCTGCAGCAGACAAACCAGAAAATAACAAATGGGACTATTGCCTCCTTTTCCAGGCAAAAGAAATAGACAGCTTACATTTATCAAGAGACATCTTACCAATGTTAGGTGAATTGAAAAGAGCCAAAATAAATTTGAAATAATGAATTGCCTTCTGTGTTGCTTATGGTTGTATTTGGCTGCAAAGCATTTATTGGTCTCTTTTTTCTCCTGTGTGGCAAGTACCCAACTCAAAAGAGAAAGGCAATAGGTGCTTAAATTAGGGTTCTCCAAGAAAAGAGTTTAAATTGCACAAGGAACTAGACTTGGGACTAACAAACAGGCATTTGGATTTCTTCTTGCCTTTCTAAAGGGACAGGATGAACTAGGTAGGTTCACAAAGTAGGAAGGCACCTACAAAAGCTAACAGAATATTGTTTTACGCATTGAGATATTAAGATGCTGAACAAATTTTCAGTCTAAACATTATTATCAGCAACTTAAATGTTTAGTTCCAGGCACATAAGCTATTACAAGGACAGGGAGGAACATATGAGTTGATGTTTGACGAAACAGACAGGCAGAAGAATACAGGTGACTTCTTTAGAAAAAAACAATTTTTAAGAGGTACTAGGCTTGCAAAGTCAGGAAATTACTATGGACCTTATATGATTAGCTGGTGTAAACAACAGTAAAACCAGAAATTATTCATAGATGTATATACATACACGTGCGGATACTCTGACAGGAAAAAACTGCTCAGTTCACAAAGTTTTCACTACTGTAACAGTTAAATCAGGATTGAAGCAGCTTTTTATTAACGCACAACTAGCCAGCAACCAGTAAACTATTCAGTCAGGACCATTACCAGCAATTTTAACCACTTTTAAGAGGCTGTGAAATGCCTACAGACATTTCAACACCCTTCCACATGGTCCTATAGGTGCCCTTAAGGGGAGATGCAGTCCTTCCAAAGATAATGTTCAACAGCAGTAGCCAGTCTGACCACCATCAGTTTTATCCTAGGCTACTCAGTATCTTCCTTGATAGTGCTGAAAATCTACAGCCATCATTCAGCTAAAGCAATCTTTGCTCCATCATTAGTCTGTGTATCTGTAACAGTGTGAGCAATAAAGCTGTGGCATATATGTGATAACCTCCACCCCTGGGATTAACATCAAACATTTGGACAGTCTTGGAGTCTGGACTGGATTAGCTCTGTCACATCACTGACTAAAGCAGCTCATTTCCTGTTTCCATAAACTTCAGTTGTAAAGTAAGTGGTTGATCATTAAAGATTCAAATTCGGTTGTTATTTCTATTTTTCTACCTATATGTTTTAAGGTCTAATTTCATGTAAAATGTTTCGGTGTAGAAATCAACAAACTGGCAAAAAGCTACATGTTCTATAGCATACCTGGATCCCCCTGAAACCACTGTTTGCTGCTGTTGTGACAATTGTGGTTTCCATGGAATTGAGCAGAACTAAGATTCAGTGAGACAGTCAAGAGTTACAGTATTCTTACAATATTGTTTTCCATTTCAGCAGAGAAATATATACAACCCAAATTAGAAATTGGGGAAAAAAAAAGAATTTTCTCTCATGGCACCTTTTTTTCTCCTGTCACACTGTCTCTCTACAACTGAGTACCGTAGTTCATATATCCTTTCCCAGGATCACAAAACTTTTGGCCGCTTCTAAATTGCTTGACCAGAATACATAGATATACTGGACAACTCTGTCCTGCAGTATTATGGCTCTCAATGTATCAGAGGAGGGAGCTAATTCTTAAGTGAATAAATACTCCCACTTCTGATGAAATGTTTACAGTCCATGACAACATTCTTTATTAACAGGGTTCCTTCAACTGCCCAGAATGAAATATTCATTAATTAGCTCAAAAAGACTTCAGCACTTGTAAATTAGTGAGAAGTACTATTTAACTTAAGCAAGTTCGTCTATTCATATTTAACCCAAAGTGAGAAGAAGCTAGAATGCAACTAAATACTTCAATTTCTCTTAGGAATTGCTCTCCTTCACAAAGAATGAATTATTAATTTGATCACAAGACACTTGGCTTCATGGCCTCAGATAAGATATCTGAGTGTATTACATTTCAGCTTCTACCTGTAAATGCAACATAATTTGTTATTGTTTGGGGGCATCCCACTGGCAGCTATAAAGTCAACCTCCTTTTTCACCTGTACTAGCCCATATAGATGGTTATGAAGACATGGTGGGTAGCACAGAGGAGAGAGCAGAGCAAAGCAGAGATGCCATAGGCTTTTGATCAGTCTCCTTTGCCTCTCATATCTGCCAAATCATTCCCTCTCTCCAGCCTTGCCAATGTTGAATCATGACCATTTCAGACAAAAGAGCACTTAATATTTTTATGCTACCACTCAAGACCATCTCAATCATAACCAATTCTGCTACATTTTAATTCTCTCTTTTTCAATGTGCCCAGCATTGTTCGCATGAGATAAGATATGACTGTTTCTTTCATTAGTATGAGAGACTGTTGTTCAAAGCAGCAAGCTATTTCAGATGAGAAGGGCATCCACTGGAAATAAATGGAGGCAAATTATTGCCATTTGGTTTCCTGGCCAGAAGGAGTAAAATGTAAATAGTGGGTTTTCACAGAGAAAATGTATTTTATTTCAGTTTGAATTATATACAATCCTAGTTAAATACAGATTGAAGTGGGATGGAAACTGTAACCCATTTTACTGAGATATTCTGGAATAAGCTTAGACATTAAAAAGGAATATTTTCCCTTCTCTTTCCTTAAAAACTTTTCTGCCATGACTGACCTTACTTTGGGAATACAACTTTGTGCTAAATAAGGCTATTTCCAGCTTACCCATTGTTTGCATAGAAAAATGAACTGTACCTTTAAAGGATAGAAAATAAAGAGGAGAAGTATCAGGAAAGTTCTCAAGAGAAAGCACCTTTCAAAAGGAGAAATTACACTAAAATATCACTCCTGCCTGTGGCAGTATTCAAACTCATAGCAGAGTGAGGGAATCTATTTTGTTCCCTCTGATTCATTCATTTGGCAGGACAGGGCCAAATTTGCTCTTGTATGTGTAGCATTAACACACTACAGCACAGCTCCACAGGTTTCCATCTAGCAGTTCAAACGGCATGCTTATGCAACCCAGCATACACTCAAAAATTACAAGACTTTGAAAGGGCTTAATCGGTCGCTCCAAGAGATGGCTCAAATTACAATACTGGGGTGCCAGTCTTCTACAGCTTGTATGAAATTTTCATCTGTCACTGGCAGTGGTAAAATATTTCTCAGGAGAAAAAACAACCTGATTGCAAACTTACAGAAAAAAAACACAAACAATCAAATAATTGAGGACACTAAGGCTAATTATAATACCTGAAACCACTTTTTTTTCCCTTTTTCCTTTAAAAAAAAAAAAATAGGCCAGATTTTAATTTTGAAAATGTTTCAACTACAAAGAAAGAAAATTCATTTAAAAAAAAAACACCAACCAAGAAACAACCCCAAACCTAACCTACAGTTTCATGAATTGTTATGGACTTTGCAAAGTGTTATCTGCCAAATAACTCCACAGTGCTCAAAAGCAGAACAGACTAATCACAGAGGCTGAATGCTGGCAGTTTTATCCCAGTGTATTTGAATCACTTTCATGCAGTTTAGCATGGGACTTTAGGTAGAGTACATATGTAAACATAGCCTGTCTGCTACAGCCAAGATTTTCACAGCTTTCTGCAGCATCCAAGCACTTAGGAAATTAAAGATGGCTTGTCCATCCCCCAAAATCTCTGCCTAAACACTGCTACCAATATTTCAACTGCATTGTTAAGGGGAGCAGAAGAGTGGGGCATGTTTATTTCTCATTGTTAACTTGCATTTCCTTAACAGGAACATCTTGCACTCCCTGTTTAAAATGTATATCTCTTGCATGTTAATGTTTAAAATGCTATGTCTAAAATGAATATCTCTTGCACTGCCTGTTTAAAATGTAAGACAATGCATCTATAACTCTATAAGCTTCACGACTCTGAGTCAATATAAAAACAGCAACAAAGTTCAGTGCTTCATCTGCAGCATCTTATGTTTGCTAAACCATCTCCCTGGCATTCACCTCACAGATCACATGCTTTTGTTCCCCAGTAATATCCCATCATAATTAGGTTTTGATAAATCAAATGCCAACCTTAGCAAAAGGTAATAAGCAACTAAATAGCTCATAATACTTTAGTCAGCAATTATATAGGTTAAGGAAAAGAAATGGTAAAAACTGACAGACCATTTTTATGGTTGCTTTAACAGCGTTCATAATGGAGGTTTCAGCCATCAGGAATGTTAAATATAAAAATATGCATCTTACACTCATATCCACAGAAGTGAAATACAATTCGAAGCATAAAATTTCAACATAGTATTCTGAATTTCAGTTTCCTTAAACAGCTCCTTTCCACTTGAGGGTGTATAACTGGACAATCACTGTGCATCAACATGAAAACCTAATTTTCTTAGAGGTGACCTAGAACATGGAGTATCCTGGGATTTCACCAGGACGCTGTAGGATGTTTTCTGTACATAATTATCTCAAACTGCAGCTCTGGGAAATTATCTATTCTGGGGGCAGTGACAAGGGGCACAAAATCAAGGACTCTATCACAGCCCTACCGGGGTCTGCACTGATCACATAACGTAACAGCACTGGAGACACACTGCACTATCAGTCAGCTCAGCAGGCTGAGTAAGTTATTTGGACATACGCACTTGCCATTTCTTTGCTCAGGTCCCGTGTGTGCAGATACTGCATATAATGCAACATTTCTTATATTCTCTTTAACAGCAACATGCACATTTTGGGCATCTCAGGCATTTTACTCTGGGCTGCCCCACCATGTCACAGCATAGGAGCACCGCTTCCACAGCAATGAAATGTGCTCTGCCAACAGGCTCACCCCAGGCTTGATCACCATCAGCTCCTACCCAGAGAGCTGCTATGAAAGCAAGGATCTGATGGGGAGCAGAGAAAATACATCTCCAGTGACTCACTTTCTTGATAAGAAATAAGAAAATTGAAGTTTAATTTTTCTCCCCTTTGGCTTTTAGAGCAGTATTATTTCTGCTCAGTGAAATTGCCTTCTGGATCAGCAGACAATTAGGCTCTGGGACAGCTATCACAGTCGCAGTAGCTTTTCTCCCTCTGGCAAATCTGTCTGTGTTCGGGCCAAAGCTGAGAAGAAACATGGTTGTGGTTTGTCTACCAGGGCTTGCCACATCCCAAGCGGATCTGTCAGCTATACTACTCCTGAGACTGACTCCTAATCTTTTTCAGTTAAAATGAGCTGAATTAGCTTAAAGCATTTAAAGAAAAAATATTTGTCCATGTAGTCATGACTGCTAGGGATCAAGTATTTTAGTCATAAATATTTTAGTACATTAGAAAGCTTCATCTCTTTATTTCTCAGTATCTCACAGACAGTTTATTCAGGTATTCTAGTTACTTCACATGCTTTTATTTTAATTCCTTTAGTCAAATTTCTAGTTCCATCACTGACTACCATGTGGTCCAAAATATCTGAGAGGCTTTCTTGCTCTTCTGCAGATTAGTTTCTTACGACAGCTGTTGCGACGTTAATTTCTCATGGTAACTCCAGGGAAAATCAAACTGTCACTGCTACCTGTGGGATATCCTGAATAACCTACTGTGAACAGAAGTGAAAATAGTCACCTACTTGCATATAAAACCCAGAGATCCCTTTTCAAAAGTGGCATTTGATCTAATGGCACTAGAGCCATTTTCACAGCTGTCAAGAAGCTATCAGCTGCAAATCCCACTAAGCCCATCAAGTTCCTGCCCATTTGGAGGAGAGCTGTGGGTTCTTAGCACAGAACTGACCCTGTGTCCAACAGCCATTGCAGTATTCTTTGCACAGATGCCTTCTGCCCGCAGAAAATGAACATTGTACGAGAGCTGGAAACCTGAAGATGCTAAATATCATCACTCAACAATAATTAATCTCTTAATCACCAGCTCAGCTGGCTGTAATTGTCAATATATTTTTTTATGAGCTTCCATTGGCAGGAAATGAATGATTTCTATCTCCTAAAATTGAAATGACTCTGTGGATACAGAACAGGGATTATTTATATAGAAAGAATAAATCATAATGAAAGTGGCAGGAAATAAATAAAAGGGCTATTCTGCTGGCTGGGTGTCTGGAGTTGAAATTTCTATTTGAAGTATCTTTCAAGGATCTTCTATATTATTTTAGTTATTTAACCCTAGTTCCAACTTTAATGGGTACTGATTTCTTTTTGATTCAGGTATGTCAAGTGCCAGGCCTTTTGTGCCATCAGAATGCAACTATATATCTAGTTTGAAGAAAGGAAAATGCGAAATTGCTACAATCGTCCAGAAAAAATGATAAGGTTATGAAGAAAAAAACATTTGCTCAATCTGCACCGTGAAAGCTGCCCATTAGCTGCACTGTGTAAACACAAAGCCAACAGAAAAGCTAAATATCTATCAGAAAGCATCATCTATCTGTTAGTGAGTGGTATCCACCTTAAAAAATGAAATTACCAAGTGAAGTGGCATGATGAGACAAGACTCACAACAGAAGAAAACCTAAGATTTGAAGCTGAAATCTATAACAGAACTGGATTAGGAAGCATCTTTGGAAATGTAAGAACTTCACCATTTTCTTCACCTATTACATCTCAGAGATGAAAGCAACAGCAATTCCTATATAACACATATACAAGCAGAGGTGTGGGGCTTTTTAGCAGATACAGTAGACACAGACAAATGTATGATTAGGCCAAAATAACAGGACTGGCATTTAAGCATGTTTTTCTTTTGCTTTTATTGCATTCAAATAGATTCATGCAATATTTTGACAGGAAATTACAAATATGTTCAAGGCTTATTTTCCCTTAATTCTCTTGCCTACCAAGCTCATCTCTAGACCTTCTTAGTGTCATAACACACAATTTCAACATTATTTCAGTGCAGTTAGGCAGAGCTTTTCTGTGATTTTGAGTCACAAAAGCCATTCTGCATTCTGCAACAGTGGTAGTACGTGGAGACTGAACATCAAAGCAACTTCAAGTTTTGTTTCATGAAGGGGGAATCCTCCAGAGGGGAACATGTATGAGCTGAGAGATTTGCAGACAGGCAAGAAAGTATCCATTGGGCACAAAAAATCACCTTGGGATGCTCTGCAGGCTCTTTCCGCTGTGCAAGTTCTCTTGCAGTATCTTCAAGAGACAACATGGAGCTCAACAGAGGAAAACAGGCTAAAGCAAGGATTTACACAGCAAAAAACTTGCTGCATACTTTAGAAATTGTTTTATTTCATTTGAAGTAGTGAAACAATGCTTTACTGCTGAGTCAAAACACTGTCAACAGCAAAGCAGAAACACAAACCAAAACTAGTTTCCTGCCTTATCAGAAACAACTGATTGGTTTTAATGTTGACCTGTCTCTGTAAAAGTTAAAACTCATCTCCAGAAATACACACTCCTAACTTACCACCTTATCTCAAGAGCAGCCATATTGTCTGGAGGTGAAAAAGCAGTCTGCATAGCGTATACTGTGTAACTATTCAAAGAGATATGTTTCAGTTTTATGACTGGTACAGTCTGCCTGTTCTGTCTTTATAATTAAAGCATTACTTTAAACTATATAGAACAAACTCATACTCCTGTGCCTTCCATTCTTCCTTGTAGCTTTCCCTCCATTAAATTTAATAAATTATCCCCTTTCTTTTGCCTTCACAACTAAGACCTCAAACAATTAATTTCACAGCAATCCCTTCTCATTGCTTTTCTAACACCCATGCGCATTAAAACCTCATCCATCATTGTTTTCAGAGAGTCAGCTTTTTAATCAGATCTGTATGTATATTGGTTTGAGCATGTGGCAGTTTAATTACCCTCTTGAATATATGAAACACATCTTTGTCATATCTACTTATATCTGAATAGAGCCAACCTATAACACTAATTAAAGAGGGATAATGACAATTTTCCCATACTCAAATTACGTCCCATCTGTCTAGTCATCTTCATGTTCACTCTCTGGATTAATTAAGGGTGGGGAAAGGTTGTTCCCCTGGAGTTTTGCCTAATGCAGGGTGAAAATCTTCTTTTAAATAAGAAACATACAAAATTCCCTTCTTCTCATCCCAGAGTCCTTTGTTTTGCTGCTGTCTAATCAGCTATTCATATATTGCATGGCATCAGGAGTCATGCGTATGCAACTGTTTACTGAAGCTAGCAGCTAGTCTGAAGGGACAAGCGACACAGTCAGCAAGGTGCAGCTAGACATCATGCCCTGATACCTGGACCCCAACTGAAAACCAGTTTTGTGTTAATAATACATGATTAAAGGACAGAGTGACATAGTGCCAAGTGGGTACAGTGTGAAAGCACACCAGTGTTTCAGCATTGTCTTTTATCAGCCTGAGAGTATTTTGCCCATACACAATTTCTTCAAGTATTTGAGACATCTAGGCAAAGTACAGAGAACAGGTCTTGCCTAGTAAGAAAAGTTTAAAAGAATTTATTCATATTAATGAGACTAGTTTTGCTTCTACCTAAACCTAGCTGCACAGTTCATGTTCATTTTGAAGCTAATGTACACCCAAGAATTCTCAAAAGCCTAAACCATTAATTTTCATCTAAATAGCAAATGTAAAAGCTTTTAACTCAGGAAAAGATGGAAAGCCTCGAGTTAAAACTGTATGAAACCAGTGAGTAAGAGATGTTTCTTGTACCAGTGGCTGTTATACCCACATGTGATTCACAGAGGACACATGCCAGCTGCCGCCAAATGCTGAAAAGTGAAAAATGAGGCAGGTGAAGCAGTGTCAGCAAGGCCTGGATTTCCCTTGCCCTCACTGCATGGTGGGTTGACTGTGAGAATCATTTTGATCCAGTTCCACCCTAAAAGCTTTTCCACTGCTGCTGGAATGTTCCTCCACGCTTTTTCATCTCCTTTGCTATCTCGCTTCCCTTTGCTGAAACTGATGACAGAGTCCTCCACTCAGGAGAATGCGCTGCCACTGAAGGCTGTATTAGCTCAGAGGGTGGTGGTGCTTTATCGTCCTGTTTTTCCCCTGTTTATACAGGCACTGGAAGTATGCCATATTGAATTAATTTATAGAAATGACTGCATAATATTAATTTAAAGTCATC
The DNA here is from genome assembly GCA_025447955.1 of Psilopsiagon aurifrons. Taxonomy (NCBI): domain Eukaryota; kingdom Metazoa; phylum Chordata; class Aves; order Psittaciformes; family Psittacidae; genus Psilopsiagon; species Psilopsiagon aurifrons. Next base: position 1,055 of record JAOEHY010047941.1, on the reverse strand, counting down.
AATCTCTGAATCTATTCTGATCTTCTAGTTAGGCCAGGAGATAATAATGGCTATAAATTTCATGTAAACGAGGCAGCTAACTATTGAAACCATTAAAATATATTTCTTTAATAGCCTGCATATTTCATTGTCATTGTTCATATACTCTATACGAACCTAGTTTTCTTTTCAATATTTCTTCCTGTCTAGTGTACATTGTTCTATTTTTTGTTTCTCTGGCCTTATACGAAGCTAAACTAGGTGCTTACAAACACTTTAAGCTTCAACTCACAGATTATCTGCCACATGCTGATCTGTTTTTCAATCTACAAGATAAGAAAAATACAGCTTTTCATATATAAAAGATTATTTACATATACTTTTTCTTAAGGGAATTTTGAAGCTCATCATTTTAAAGTCTTAAAATAAAATTTTATAGGGAACACAATAAACTCAAAACATACTAAATCAGAGAGGCAGCCTGTGGCTAGATATTTCAGCAGTCTTTATGGCAGTAGGTTACAGTAAGTGTTCTACATTCTCAAAATTTCATTTTTGTAAGGTTTTCCTAACCTTGAATTGTTAACAGCACTATATGACCATAATTACTGAGGCAGAGACAAAAATGTTTCTCCTGTTTTTCTATTTTTTTACTTCGTGAATTCTTCACTATTGTATTCATTTTATTTCACATTTCTCTCACCATTTTCTCCTCAGGTAGAGCCCAGTAGTCACTAATCCCCCTATAACTCTAATTTCCTATTTTGTCTTTGCATGGCATCTGCATCTCTAACAAACCCTTATATTAATTTTATCTGTATCAAACTGTCCTGGAAAGAAAATGAATTCTACTTTCTGGGAAATAGAAAAGGATCTCTCGTACAGACATGCTAGCTTATTCCTGCATCAAAATCCTACAAGAGACAAAAACACCAGAACAAAATCAGTTTCTATTGGTGTCATAGCTTAGGCCATAAATCAGCCACGAAATTTGCTACAAGGAGAATTGAAAGAATGCAACTCTCACAGGTTGAGATAAGAACAGTTTAGTAACTAAGGTATAACACAAACCACTA
>JAOEHY010047934.1:0-19353 GCA_025447955.1 Psilopsiagon aurifrons | reverse complement strand
CCCACACCCCCCCCCCCCAATTTTCTTCCAGGACAAATTAAATGGTACAATCCTTTTGTGGAAATGAGAGGCTAGTTGCTGTCACTTTGAATATAGAAATTAATTTGCATTTCCAGAGCAGTGTAAATATCACTCCCTTGAGGTATGCAGTGGAGATAATGAACATCAAGATTAACAATACACATTACAGACACCAGACTATTATTACACCTTAATGACGCGCAAACGATCAATGTTCAAGTAGTCAAAAGATGCTATGTAATAACAGACTTCTCTGAGCTATAAACTGGATTAGGGAACTACAGTGCTCATTTACATAAACACACATGACAGTTTTACCTAGCAGGCTATCTTTCAGGGAAAATTTTCACAGGGTATGACTGGAAAGATATAATCCATAGCCATTACTATTTCTCAGTCATGTCCAGACTTTCACCAGTCTTCAGGTTTTGGTGAACATGTGACACACTAATTGCAAATAGTAGCTAGTCTGCTAAAATATGCAAAGCGATGTTGTGGGATACCCAAATTAATAACATAAATTCCAGATATAATATCCATATTTCCTCATTACTATAATCTCACTGGGTGCTGGCTATGTTTCAGAGCCAGTCACAATTCTTGCTCCAAATAGGAATTTTTAAATTAACCTACTTTAGTTTATTCACAGCCTGATTAAACAGATAATTAAAAGTTACAGATGCATAGCAGTACTAAATTACTGTAACTTGAATGCATTTGTGAGAAAGATTATTAGTCTTTCAGACATTGGCAAGGGCCCGAGTGGCTATGATGATGAAGGTCCACCAAGATTTAATATTTTGCTGTCTTCAACACATTTCTTTTCTGAATTTCTTTTAATTAATATAAGCAACAGTAGGAAACCCAGAGTACTTGTCAAGCCAATATAAGATTAATAGGCTTTAAGTTTGAGTAGTTCCTCTTCAAGCATCACCAGTAAAAAAATGGATATATATATATATTCACAGTACATTTTCCACACCTGAATAATTCTATTTAACTCTACAGGAAACTGACTTGTCTTCAAAAATTTCCTAAGCTGAGCAGACACTTGTTAAGAAATAATGACAGAAAATGGCCTTTATTACTACAGTTCAAAGACAAGATTCAAAGCAGAGATAAAGTAGGTGACTCCCAATTTACAGTTTTTGTGATGCTAGCCTACAGAAAAAGCCTGTAATTGGGATCCATGGGATTCTGCTTTCTGTGAAACAGCAGCAGTGAACCTTTGGCACAGACACAGATTTGGACTGACACAAAAAGTAATGCGCTCACAAGGCTTTTTAAAATTCACTTGGTATCAGTTGCAAAGCAAAGATTTCTCCCTGTCTACTGCTTCTGAAATTACTGACTAACTTGGTTATTTATTTTTTTGATTTCTGAAGTCCTCCAACTGAGTGTTTGATTGCCTTATTTAGCTGAGAAGCTGATACCTTTTCTAAATGTTCTTTGTAAACTTGTCAAGAATAGGAAGTACAGAAAAACAAACTTGAAATGATTGAATGAGCCATCCAGTAGGTTGAAATATGGGTCTAGAAAACACTTTCAAGACAGAGAAAATGACTCAGAATTATTTCATTATTACTCGGAGTGTTTTACAGGCCTGTGAACTAGCAATTGTAGGTTTAAGAATGCATTAAAAAAAATCAATAAAAGCTAATTAAAAGAGCAAGTCTGTCAAAATGCCTATTTTCCCTGCAGTTTTCTAAAATATAACTCAGAAAACAAGAAAACATGGAACTTTGTTGTGTGGGGAGTTTCATGTTTCACATGAAGACTTTGATCTACACAACAACATCATGATTAAATGTAATCTTTAGCAGAGTATTTACAAAAGGCCTTATGTAGCCCAGTGGGTATGATTTTACCATCACTAGCCGAAGGTCACTAGCTCTGCATAGATCTGTCAGTTCTGGGTCTCTAGCTTTCATCAATGTTGCCTGAGACTTACCTAGTTTGAGCCTTTTTGAAAGTGCTAACCACTGCCAAAAGGAGCAGCGCCCGTGGGCTTTCCTTTGTTAGTTTAAGCCCCATGATCTCTGATGTGGCACACGTCTGGCTGGGTTAGGGACTCAGTAGATGACAAATAGTATCTCTTGTGAGGGGAGCTTGGGCTGGAGGAGGTGTCTGTGCCACTGTTTGGCTTTAGATGAAAGTCCCTGAAAGGGGTGATGGGTCTGTGAAAAAATAGAAGAAAAAAAAACCAAATTAAACCCCAAAACAAACTTTCCACCTGTGTAGCCCAAAAATAGCCCAAAAAAGATCCAAGACATGGAGGAAGAAAACCTCATGATGAGTGCAACATACTTCTCAGAGGGAGATACTGAGAACGCTGATAACTTTGTGCAGTACTGTCTCTCAGTCATGAAAGAAAGATGAATTGTCAGTTAAAAGATGTGGAAGGGTAAGCGTCCCATCAAAGAAAAGTAGAGGCTAGGAAGTTTTTGTCTAACCATTTTAACTGTGTTAATACTGAATCTTTCATGTGGTCACTAGACAATTTTAACTAGTGGCAAATTCTTGCTTCCATATACATGGTGTGTTCATAGCAAAATTTTCAGTAACAAACTGAGGTTAAGACATGACTGGAGGTAAAGAAAGTATATAAAAGATTAAACATACTTTTCCGTTGTCAAAATGGCACAGGATCCAGGCATAAACATTCTCTATCATAAACCTATTCATAAAGGTCAAAATTTTGAAAAGCTACCCATCATTTGGAATGCCCTTTTTGATCTATTTTGAAAGAATGAATTCTCAGACTGTGGAGACATATCTTTCTCAAGGTACTATAAGTTTGGCAACAACATCTCCGAAATTAGAGAACTTAACAATGTGTTTAACAAGCAGCAAATTTCCTTTACAAGTTAATGATCTCTTTCCATACTCTCCTATATAAATACACACTTTGTGTGTTACGTTTACAATCAAAAAATAGTCAGGGCTGGAAAGGACCTTAAGATCATCTAGTTCCAAACCTCCTGCCATGGGCAGGGACACCTCCCACTAAACCATGTCACCCACAACTCTGTCCAAACCAGCCTTGAATGCCGCCAATGATGGAGCATTCACAACTTCCCTGGCCACCCCATTCCAGTTCCTCACCACCCTTACAGTAAAGAACTTCCCCTTTATATCCAATCTAAATTTCCCCTCATAAAGTTTTAACCCTTTACCACTTGTCCTATGATTCAGAGAAAACTCCAGGAACAAACTCTCCAACAAAGTTTTCAAGTTGACAAGCAGGTATTCTTTATTGCGGTGCCAGGAGACACAGGGGATAGCTCCTCCTAAGTGTATCTATGTATTGCTACACAAGCTGTCCTTATGCAGTCACTAGGCATACATACATGTTTATGAGGCTACACATGAATTACATCATTTTCCAGAAAGTTTCCTGCATGCATACAAAAATATGATGGGGGTCTTTGAGGGTCTTTTAATTCTTCCAACAATCTTCGTAACTTCTGTCAGTCTTTGAAGCATCAGCATAATTAACATTACAGACATAGCAATCATCCTGTCCTTCTACTTACCAGTTAAATGACTCCTATCCAGGACATCTGCTAGTCCTGGATACTCCCCATCCCCAGGTCCTGTTTCTCTCTTTTATTTTTCTCACATTTTTTTTGTACTAAGGTCCTAAGGACCTAAAACTATGTCAACTACCTTCAAGCACCCTAGTTATTTTTCATTACGAAGCCATCAAGCTTTATGTTACTTAGAACTGATTACATTTTGTGCTTTTGTGCCTCCTTCTCCAGTCTATCACTTCAGTCCCCTATGAAGAATCCACCCCCAGCATCCTTATAGGCCCCCTTCAGATACTGGAAGGCTGCTATGAGGTCTCCACACAGCCTTCTCTTCTCCAGGCTGAACAGTCCCAACTTTCTCATCCTGTCTTCATACAGGAGGTACTCCAGTGCCCTGATCATCCTCGTGGCCCTCCTCTGGACTTATTCCAAAAGTTCCATGTCCTTTTTATGTTGAGCACACCAGAAGTGCACACAATACTCCAAGTGAGGTCTCACGAGAGCAGAGTGGAGAGGCAGGAACATCTCCTTTGACCTGCTGGTCACACTCCTTTTGATGCAGCCCAGGATACGGTTGGATTTGTGGGCTTCAAGAACACACTGCTGGCTCATGTTCATTTATTCATAAACCAACACCCCCAAGTCCTTCTCCACAGGGCTGCTCTGAATCTCTTCTCTGCCCAACCTGTAGTTGTGCCTGGGATTGCTCCGACCCAGGTGTAGGATCTTGCACTTGGCATGGTTAAACTTCATCAGGTTGGCATCAGCCTACCTCAGAAGCTTGTCAAGGCCCCTCTGGGTGGTATTCCTTCCCTTCAGTGTATCAATCAAACCCCGCAGCTTGGTGTCAACAGCAACCATGCTGAGGGCACACTCAATCCCACTGTTCATGTCACCCACAAAGATGAAGAAGACCAGTCCCAACACCGATCCCTGAGGGACACCACTCGTTACAGGCATCCAACTGGACATTGAGCCATTGAGCACAACTCTTTGTGTGCGGCCATCTAGCCAGTTCTTTATCCACCAAGTGGTCCACCAATCAAATTGATGTCTCTCCAACTTGGAGGCAAGGATGTCATGTGTGACAAAGTTTTGAACACTTTGCACAAGTCCAGGTAGATGACAACTGCTCTACCCCTGTTCATCAGTTACGTCACCCCATCATAGAAAGCCACCAGGTTGGACAGGCACGATCTCCCCTTAGTGAAGCCATGCTAGCTGTCACCAACCACATTCTTGTTTTTCATGTGCCTCAGCATGCCTTCCCGGAGAATCTTCTCCAAGATTTTGCCAGGTACAGAGGTGAGACTGACTGGTCTGTAATTCCCTGTGTCATCCATTTTCCCCTTCTTGAAAATGAGTTTTATATTTCCCTTTTTCCAGTTATCAGGAACTTCACCTGACTGCCATGATTTTTCAAATATGCTAGAGTTTCAAATATGATGGACCTATCAGTTTGCAAACTTCTCTCCAGTCTGTAAGCCAAGTCTTAGACTGGGATCTTAATTCATGAGTCATAAAGAATAAAAAATTATTTAATTTCTTGGACTGTATTCTGAGTTGCAAGAGCAACTTATTGTTAAAAAGATAGAAACTGTAAGCACAAATCTATTTACCGATTGCTGAATTGTAAGGAAACAAAAAGACCATGAAAATTCCTTACTTTTCTGTTTGCTCTCCCTCGTTCTCACACACCTAGCTCTCGTTTGTAGTATACTCTGGTTCTACTAGGTTTTAAATTGAGCAGCCATTGTGTGGAGTAGCCTCCTTAATACATAAGCAATCTAACTGTATTTGATAAGAAATTGTTTAAAGCTAAGCTGTCATCAGTTATTTTTTGTGAAGCCCAGAGGAGTACTGGCCTTTATTAACACTGCACTTTTAACTGTTCTTTTGTGCTTTACCAAAGAGTTTTGCAACTCTGCTGCAAAACATTGTTCCTTAACACAGAATGAAGAGGCCAGCTTAACTTCACTAGCTGTACCTCAAAGAGAGCTATGCAGTGTGCCTGTGGCATTTTCATTCACTCACATGAAGAATGCAACCTTACAAATAGTGTACTTTAAATTACATTTTACCTGCTGTGAAGACCTATGTACTTCTGCAGTGAAATACATTTTCATTTGGAAGTCATCAGTTCCTCAAAGGTGAAATTACTAGGCATTGTTCCAAAAGAAATCAATACATAATGTTTTGTTAGAAGGCATTAAGAGGTAAAAACAAGTAGGATTGGCAAGCTTGTCTTTATGAAGATATCAGAGATAGGGCAATGCCAGGTTTTTTTATTTATGCTATTATTTATTACCATGCTTAATATAAAAAAACTCGAAGTGCTTCCCTAAAAGGAAAGCATGTATCTGTGCTGATGTCCTAATATTTCAAAGGTAATATATAAAATAAATGAATTCTTAATTGACTCTTCAAAATTCTACTGCATAGATTTTGGAAAACTAACGTGTGAATGTTGATAATTTCAAGTCTCTTCATGATGGATTTTGGTGTATTTCTGTAGGTGCAAATACAATTTTTCCAGGAAATCTTCACTAAGTAAGTGGCTTGGATCCTGGATCTAATGTTGCCAGTTAACCTTAAGTCTGTCATTTCAGTCAAACGATTAGAGAAGTAATATTTGATTTTTTGAGTCATGTTGTATTGATTCACATAATCTGTTTACAAAGTGTTGAAAGAAGGCTGTTAAGAAGACAAAATCTTAACAGTAACAAACAGATTTATTTCAACACCTTTTCTGGTTCCCTTCTATAACCCAGAACACTGAGCATAAAAGGCATAGACACACAAAGAAAGGGATGCAAAAAAAAAAAAAAAAGAAAAAAGTAATACATATTAAAGTAAATCAAGACCAGGTATGTTTACAGTAATATCCTGCCTCAAGGGGATTAGCAATTTATTCATGCTTTGCACTTATGGTTCATCCCACCATCTGCTATTCAACTATTTCCTATTAAATATGGGCACCAGCAGTTTAAACTTTAGCATCTTTCAAATGTTTCAATGACCTCAAAAAAAAAAAAAAAAAAAAAAAAAAAGCCATATAACTGGGATTAAAGTGTGACACCAATTTCCGGTCCTGCATTTCGTATTTAATAGATATATCATCAATTAAATAAGGGCATATGCTAGATGAGTTCTATGACCAAATACATTTCTCTGATCTGAATCCATCCATCTGCATTGCTAAATGGCCATGAAATAGCTTCTTTGATATTTTATTATCACTGAGGTGTAAAATTTAACAGCAGAGCCAACAGTAGCTAAAATCTCTCTCTTCAGGGAAAAGGACAATATGCAAGATTTAAAGCCCAACTGACAAGATATTCAAAAGTAGAAAATGGATGCTCAGAGAGTAACTTTGACAGTAAAAACCATTAGTGAAACATGCCAAAATCAAAAGACTTTGCTTTCAACAAAATACTCTTTTGACAGTTTTCAAACTCCAGGTGCTCATTTCTCTTTCTGAAAGAGACTATTCTTAATGTAAATGTGTTCTGTGTTCTCTACTTTAACTGAGCAAAACAGTCAAGAAGAGCATTGTAATTCAGATTCATTTACTGCATCACCCATCACTTGCATAGAATAAGTGCTGAGGATGTCAGAATTGTCACAAACAAATCTTTTTGTTGATCATGGAAAATAAGTATGTAGAAAAGCAATGCAACTACAAGAAGCCAGATATAATAAACGTGCAATACCTTGTGATACTTGACTGGAATGTTTTGATCTTGCTGACAAGAAGGTATAGAGAAGGAGACAGGGACCTACCAAGGCACATCCACTTTAATATGAACTTGCCAATAACTTTTAAGTCTAAGATGCTGTTCTTGAGTGCTGAGAGGTCCCATTGTCTCTCTACTCCTGAAACTACCAGCAGATCTTTTGTGAACACTGTATTGACCCCGCAAAACCACAAAGCATAACTAGAAATTTTCAAAAACAGATTATGTCAGATGAATGACATTAAAACTGTGAGCTAAAGAAATTTTTTTTTCATAAGATGCTGAAAGAAAACTGTTGCTGGAAATCCATATGTCTTTTGTGTCCAGACTATCAAGATTCACTGAATAGCACATTTGGAAAAATGCCTGGTTTTTCACTGCATTGTCTCACAGGAAATCCTTCTCTGATTCCAAAGTGGCAAATCACAGATTTAAGAAAAAACAAACAAACAAACAAAAACAAACAAACAAAAAAAACCCACTAACACTTTAGAAGGCAAGAGTAATTTTTCTTACCAAAATATGGCCACAAGCATAACACACTATTTTTCTAATCTATAGTAAAGTTTTCAGCAGTTCTGAAGATCACTTAATTAGTCATGGTGATGTGGTTTAGCAGTGCTGCTGGAAGGCTGAATTTGAGTTAGACCCAAGACTGAGCTGTGAATGTCTCAGGTGTGATGAATCAAAAGGTGTCACCTAAGTATGACAGAGAAGGAAAACTGTTTGCCTCTCCACTGGCTCCATTTATGCATGCGGATCTAGAAGGTCTTTTTCACTAAGATACATGAATCTGGGAATTAAAAGATTATTTCATAACTCTTAACCTTGATGCTTTTCTTCCAAAGAAGCACTCGTAACTTCTACAGTGTTTATCTTGTTTTGTGGTTTACCATGCAGTTTTAAAGCCAGTACTGTAAGGTTAGAAAAGTACATCCAAATTATATTTCTTCATCTCATTGTTGGTATCATGTCAAATGTGTGAAATCTTTCAAATAAGGACTTATTCAATTGACTGATTTGAAGATATCCACTGAGGATTATCTTGATTGCAACATGTTTACCATAACTTTTGGTGAAAACAAAATATCAGACAGCATATAGATATGCTATACACCTACAATACATTCAATTATGTTCTCACAGAAAACTGACTTGAGAGTTCTTGGTCTTTAAGGGGGCATTAGACCACAGTAATTTCATATAAATTATTGAGACTCTTTTATAAGTCTTAACCTTGTCTCAATTCTTGTCTTTAGTAGCTTATCGATCTTTTTGAAATGGCATAAAATATATTTATTGACCTTTATAATGACAGTTAAGTAAAAAACTAAGCAATGGTCAAGAGACCTTTTTGTGTTTGTCCCAAAATAACCCAAAAGAGAGAAGGAACTGTCAGCTCATTATTGCTTAGGTAAATGGCAGAAGGCACAGCAGCGATTGAGCTCCAGGAGGGTGGGGATGGCTTTTGTGTGTTGTCTGTGCTGAGGCCACAAAGATCAACTGCCCAAAGACAGCAACAAACTGTCAAGAGGCAGCAACACAGATACTGTGGCATCCATCAGGGGCAACATGAACCGGGTCAGGGCTCATCAGATCCCCCTGGGAATGAGTCTCCACCTGTGGGAAGGCTCCAAGAGAGCCTGACCCTATAAAAAGGAGCCTTCCTGGAGCTGGGTGGGATATCCCTCCAAGCTGGACGCCAGCAGGGCTCACTGGCTACAAGGACTGCAACTGAAAGGACTGCTACTGGAAGAATTTCCACTCTCTGACCAAGGAGGTGTCACTGGATGCATGAGGTGGTGAGCCCCACTTTGTTTTCTTCCTTTCTTTCCTTTCTCCTGTTATTCCTCTACTTCAGATCTTTAATAAGAACTTGCCCAGACTTTTCTTCCTCCTGATATAATTTTAGGGTTTGCAACAAAATTAATGGTTGTGCCGTTTCAAACCTCTAGAGGGCCCATGGTTTCTCCTGTGGACCACGCAGAATGCGCTAGGAGACCAGCATCACACACACATGCCAAGTGGGGAAGGACAATATAGTCATAGAATAGTTAGGGTTGGAAAGGACCATGAGATCATCTAGTTCCAACCCCCCAGTCTCATTATAGGTAAACTGAGACATATAAATTAATGTAGCTGCAGCATAAAATACAAATAAGCTCAAAATAATTTAACATGAACAAGAGAAAGGGAGAAGAAAAGCAAACAAGAAAGCAAGAAGAAAATACATGAGTATTTTGTTGCTTGACATTCATGCTTTTTGTGTAAATCCAGATTAACATTCTTGTATTAATTAAATCTTTGAGACATGTAAACAAAAGTGAAGATATTAGTTAAAATATTTACAGACATATGGCATATAAAAGATAAAATATTTCTGACATTTCTAAATTATACTCTCTGTACAAAGCAGTCTCTAGCCCAATTCAGTAAAACAAAACAAACAAAAACTATGTGCTTAATCCTACTGAAACTCACATACATAAAATTAGTAATTTACAAACTGCATAAAGGATTTCTTCCTTTTTCCAGCATGTCTAAAGAAAAGTAGTGTTATTACAGGAAAAACTTGTACCACCTCCTAATAAAACCTTTAAAAATACATTTTTTTGGTTTATTTTTTTTTTTTTTTTTTTTTTTTTTAAAGTAAAATAAACTGCAAAACCAATCCTAAAACGACTAAATTATGCCAATTATTCTAAATTATTCTTTTCTCATAAAATGTGCATAACCATTTACAGTCATTAAAATTTCCATAGCAGTGCTTTGGGAAAGCTGATATCCTGGTCATATTTCTTTTCCTCTGCTTACTTTCTGGACTTCTTCTGGCAGCAACAATTTTATTCTTCCTAGCCTGCCAATAGGTTTTCTGTGTGCATGTGGAAAAGCTGCTGTGCTCTGTTGCAGTGGTGGGTGAAGATTTCCAAGGCATGGAGGCACTGAGATCTCAAATATCCCAAGGAGTTCCACATAGTACACCTAGATCTCAGATGGCAGGGCACAGGCATCCCCTCACGCTAAGACTAGAAAGCTGGGAGACAGGAAAGCTTGTAGAAATGTCAAAGCTACCTCTGTTCTGGAAGAACTCAAAGCACTGAGGTTTTTAAGGAGCCCTTAACTCAGAAAATATCAAGAAGGATGTCACAGCTTTATGTGTTAAAATATTTTTATCTCTTCATTGTATGTTACAGTCTATTGTAACCTGAAACAGAGATGTGTGGGTTCTTATGCTTAACTCTGCTGCAAGTAAGTTTTGCTTTTCCTACTGATATTTCAACACATTTAACAACAACCATTTTTTTCCCAAGTGGTTTCATGTAGGTGTTTCTGTGCATGGCAGGGGGGCTGGAGCTAGGTCTTTTCCAACCTTAACTATCTATGATTGTATTTCAAACATGGTTACTATTCAGCAATTGGTGACAAAATTTTCCTGTTAGTTAAAGAATAATACTTTTTTGGTCTGTTTTCACTGAAAATATGATTTCCAAACATATTGTTCCATTCAGTTTGTACCATGGTCTTATTTGCCAATCTTCACAAAACCTTACAAGTCTTTAAATTTTGCATTAAAATAGAAAACAAACAACCCACAAAAAACAAGAAAAAAACCCTGATGTCTGAGTGACACATTTTATTCTGTTACTTCATAAGGGTATATGAAGATATGAATGTCTGTGTGTGATACAGACCAAACAGGAGTGAGACTTTTTAGAACCTCAATAAGTAATATAATTCATTTCACACATCAGAAATCAAACATATTACTGCAGGAAATAAAGTGGGGATTTTCAGGCATTATAATACTTCTCAATTCCAAGTTTACCAGTGAGAGTTGATATCATTCAGACTTGAGGTTTTTGTTTTCTCACTCATGGATCATCAGGCCACACACTTTAATTTCAGTGGACATTTGAGTTGTCTCAGGAGGTGTTTGTTTTTATTTATTGTATTTTTAATAAAGTGAATCTCTGGATGCTTCATTCTTTGAAGTTAAGAACTGGGCTGTTACTGCTACTGAAAAGATATGCAAGTCACTACAAATCTAGCTTTGTTCTAAAAATGGCATATTCTATCTGTCAAACACAATAAAAACATCTCAATAACTTCATAAAGTAAAAAAGACCGACAGTGCAATATGCATCTGTCTTAGGAATGCAAATTATGCAGATGTCAGAGCCAAAGACAAGTCAAAAGTACCATCGCACATCTGAACCCTTATGCGCGCCAAACAAACTCACTGCCTCCTCTAATTCACGACCCCTTATTTATTCCCATTGGTTATTTTTCATACTGAAATAACTACTTCAACAGTCATGTTAATTTTACTTTGGATGAAAGCAAGGCTTCACAGAATTTTCATATTTTACATAAAAAAATCTTTACACAAGCTATTGTCTCTCTTTTGCAGGAAGTTTTGCTATGTGGTTATCCTATTTTGACTCAAATTCTCGTTTGGTTCAAGTTCTTATCACTACGAAGATTTTTAAGGTGGTGGTTGAATCACTCTCTAAACCTCAAACTGATATAAAAAAGTGTGCCTTTCATATTAGGTGGATTGTTAACTGGTGGATTATTAGGTGGATTGATAACTCTATATTCTTCTTGTGAATATAGAAGTTTTTAATTTACAGCTTGTTTATGACCTAATTAAGTTCATAGAAATTTATACACTAGTGTTACGCAAATGTATGAGTTTTTTTAAATTTGTAACATATGAATTTTTTTGTGATGCTCTTAGTATTTATACTAATACTATAGGATCTTACCCATCATTCCTTATTTGAACAAAAGTCTGCTACAAAGAATAGCAAATAACCACTGTAGCTGGTGAACAACAAAAGGCTGCAGTCATCCTGTAGGTATTGCTCATAATTCTTTTCTGATGATTATGCAAAAAATCCTGCCCATATAGAATTCCTATACATAGCTCTTTCAGTTTTCTTATATGTCCAGGATGCAGTGGAAATATTCCCATCAGTCTTCAGGGTACATGTGATATCCTTTTTTCTGCCATGAATTTTTCTTTTGGTTTCATTTTAGTCCAACTGCCATAATGCTCTTTTGCAATGATCTCCCAACTATATCTTTTAATTCTACAGAGCCACCCACACTCTGAGCAAAGTTTCAGTACACCATACCTTCTGTGCTTTTCTCACTGTGTTATTTCTGAGTACATATTTTAACATTTCACAGAGCTCCAAACATGTAGTGCAATCATCAGCCTCACAAACTTTCTGATTTATAGTTTTCACCACACTCAGAATGAATGGGAACTGAATCCAAGAGTGTCTGTACCTCTGTTTCTTAAAATAAAGCCCTTGAGTGTTCCTTAAGTACCTTACCTGCTTTTAGATGAAATTAAATATGCTTTGGCATACTGTTCCTAGAGTATTAAATAGCATCCAGGTATAAATGAGGTATATATATTAAGAAAGCTAAGACACTAGCTACATAATTTTAATTAGCTAAAGTTTTACCAGTTCATATGGGGACTATGTTTAGTAAATTCTACAGTACTGATCACTTTGAAGAGACGCTGTTGTTAAAGTTGCTTGAAAATCAACGTAGACTTCTTTGTTATCAGCTACAGTAGTCTGCTGAGAGCTTGCTGAGACCTCTGGCATCTTTCCTGTTTTTTCCAGGGAGGCTTTTTCCACTTGAGAACAGTGATATCCACAGATATCTCTGTTCACCTCTGATTATGAAGCAGGAGTAGGAAGTGATTTTCAATATCTGAGAAAAACAGTTTCAGAAGGTAATTGTTTCCTGTGATTTACATACCTTATGGCTCTGTCTCCATCAGGGGCTCCATTCCAAAATGCTAGGGGGAGGTGACTGTGCACAAAAGCACACTTCAGACCCAAGAATGCAAAGAGTGACTCTTCACTGTGTTTCACTTTAATTCCTCAAACACCATTAATCTCATATTGACAGTGACTGGATAGGTAACATGATTTGCTGATTTACTTTTTTTTTTTTTCTTACTTTTCTCCAGATTTTATCACTGAAAAATCTTTGCAAATAGAAACTGAATTTAATTACTTGCATATATTTATACATGTTAAATACATAAAGTATATTTTATGGAGCAATTATGAAAATTTACTTTTATCAATATATGGACCTTTATTATTCCTCCATATCACTTTTATATCTGAATTCAGATTTCATTCATTTTATAATAAATGTAGGATTAAATGGAACCTGAAAATAGAAAACTACTTTTTTAAAAAACTGCCCACTTTACAATGCTTGCATATAGGACTCTCAGCATGATTTCCTATTTCACGAATTAATTTCTCCTTCACATGTGAAGAGCAAATGTCAAATAAAATTATCCTTTATCTCAATTCTTATCTCCTATACAATCAGGAGTCATGTGTAGTATCGTGTTCTGCCCCTCCCTCCCAAGAAACAGAAACTTAAGAGAAGTAATGCACATAAATATTGCAAGTAAGCATCACTTAAAAGAGAAACTAGTTTCCACAACTCTCTTAGCCTTTCATCCTAGAAGTGTTCCAGCAATCTGGTCATGTTCATGGCCCTCCTCTGGACCTTACTCTAAAAGGTCCATGTCTATTGACAGTACTGAACACAGTACTCCAGGTGGGGTCCCACCAGAGTAGAGTAGAGGGAAGCAATCATTTGCCTCAAATAGCTGGTTACACTTCTTTTTATGTAGCCCAGGATATGACTGGCTTTTTGGGCTGCAAGCGCACACAGACAACTCATGTCCAATATTTTCATCACCAGTGTACTCTAGTCCTTTTCCTCAAGGCTGCTTACGGCTGCTCCTAATCCATTCTTCACTCAGTCTACACTGATATTGTGGTTTTCCCTGACCCAGGTGCAGGAGCTTGTACTTGGCCTTGCTGAAGTTGTGTAGTTTGTGTGCCTCAAGCCTGTCAGGGCCCCTCTGTATGTCATCCCTTCCTCTAGCATATTAATTGCTCGGTATCATCTATAAATTTGTTGAAGGCGTGTTCTATCCAATAGTATATGTCACTGATAAAGGTCTCAGTTAAGCAGTACTGGTCACAGTATGGACCCTTGAGGGACACCACTCATTACTGGTTTGAGCTTGAACATCGAGACATTGACAAACAGACTCTTTGGGCATGGCCATTCAGCCAGTCCCTTATCCATTAAATGGTCTATCCATCAAAAACATATCTCTCCAATTTAACGTCCAAGACATTGTAAAGGACTGTAACAAAGGCCTTACAGAAGTCCAGGTAGATGACTTCCATAGGTCTTCCCTTGTCTGTTGATATAGTTACTTGGTCACTGAAGGCCACTAGTTCAGTCAGGCACAATTATTACCCCATTATTACCTCCATTAATACCTGTTTAAAAAATGGATAAGATACTCCATTTTCTCCAGTCACTGTGATTTCAGCTGACTGCTATGACTTTAAAAATGCTTTGGAGAGTGGCTTAGCAACTACAACAGCCAATTTCCTTAGGACCTTTAAGGTACACCTTGTAAGGTCCCAGGGACTAGTCTTATGTTGAAGTTCCTCAGGCTGTCTCAAATATGATCTTCTCTGACAATGGAAGGGACCTCATTCTTCCAGTTCCTGCCTGGAAGTTCACGGTCTTGAGGGACTGGTCCTTCAAATAAGCTAAATTATGATGAGTCATCAAGAAAAGGGCATGTTAATTGTTTGCAAACAGTCACAGAAAGCAAGTATCCATATATAGAAAATACTTCATGCTCTATTGGAGCATACTCTCTTTTATTCCTTCCTACCTCAATAGTGATAACAATAACAATAGCAATAGCATTTGCAATAATGATAGAAGCAGTTTTCTTACTGCTTATGATAAGAAAATAATTTTTG
Organism: Psilopsiagon aurifrons; assembly: GCA_025447955.1. Lineage (NCBI taxonomy): Eukaryota > Metazoa > Chordata > Aves > Psittaciformes > Psittacidae > Psilopsiagon > Psilopsiagon aurifrons. The sequence continues at coordinate 4,215 of JAOEHY010047934.1, read as the reverse complement.
TATAAAAAGAAATAACAAATAAAGCATCACTAATAGCACCTCTGTTTTTACTACATTTATCTTATTGAAAACACATTTTCTAAAAATATTGTAGAAATTCTAGTTAGGTACATATATTTCTGAAAAATGTAATGAAAAAAGAAGGAAATAAGGAATGAACTGACTTTGAGACTAAGATGAACTTTAAAGACATATGGATAAACTTTTCTGCAATACTGATCTGAGGCAGATCACTAGGTAGTCAATTCATTACAATATTTTATTAACTGTGGTAGAATTATCAGCTTTATCTGAGTAGAAACAGAAACTAAATACATACTTATAAAAAGAAATCCCTCATTCTTACCTGGTCAATGAAAATGGATATTGGAAGCAAAAAATGTGCCTTTTTTTTTATTATTAGAAAGTTTTTAGAGCTGTATACAGACTCTGCATCTATGAAATACTTGGCAGTGACAACGTATTGACAAAATTATTTGTTCAATGTTTCAAGGGCAGAATTGAAACTGTATTTTTATCCAGTAGAGATGGAGATTAATGGAAGGTGTTCTTATACATAAATCAAAAAATGGAAATATGCAATACTCACTACTAGCCTTCTCTACTGCTTCCTTTCATCGTTTTTGCTGCTTCCCTGGGTAGGCCATTTGCAACTGATAAACATTACATGTAGAAACAACACAACAAGAGAAAAACAGAATAATAACTGTCACTGGGACAGTGCCTAGTTCAGGAAAACTGAATAGGATGTGCAGCTTGCCTCTGCAGCCATCTTCTCACACACATTTTAAGAAAAGCAGACAGTATTCTGCATATTCAGAATATAACAAAGAACATCACTGCACATTTCTAAATCTCATCTAACTTATCACCCAATTTGTAATACTCAGTGATAGATGTATTTAACAAGTATAAACACTTCTATAAAAGCAACAGAGATGAAAATTGAGTGTGGCATCCTGGCTTTTCTTAAATTCATCGTAATATTGCCACTGACTTCAAAAGAGGCAGAATTTCACCACTGCTGCTTAACACTCTAACAGTGGATATGCAGATGGTCACTACAGATGAAATTAGACTGAATATAAAACTTAAATACTGGTTTATTGGCCATCACCTTGCAAATTGTGCAGACATTAAAATCTATCATAATATACCCCTAAGTGTATGCATGATATCTGTTTTCAATTAGCATACTGCCTTTTATTAACAAGGGGAAAAAAAAATGATCAATTTTGAGGTGTTTGGTTAAAGAAATCTGGAAAACAACTTTTGAAAACCAGAAATCTGGAAATCTGACACTGATCCAGTTGATAGTGAGAAGCCATATAAATTAACAAATAGCACCAATGGAGAAACAAATTCCTAGTCACAATTATTTTTTGGAAGAAAAACAAATTAAAAGTGGAACCATATGGACTTGCTTAATGAGAAATCATGGTGTATGATATGCTTTTCTGATAATCTGTATCTTATGTGACTTTTTTTTTTAATCTAATGAATAACAAATATATAGAACACTCTCACTATCTCTGTTAAGGGCCACACTGGAAGTAGTGCTCCAAACCTTCACAGGGATTGTACCTCCTACGTAGCAGAGGTGTAGTGTGCATCTGTTATTCCACCAAATAAGAAAAAAAATTGAAAGGCATAAAATGAATTTTTTGCTTTATACAGGTGACATAGTGGGTGGCAGAGAAAGTTGTCTCATATTTTCAGTCCTACCTTCTCACAGTTGCTTCCAACCCATGGTTCAAAAGAACCATATTTTAAACAAGACTAGGAATGTTTATGTCATTCTGCCTTCACAGGGTATCCATGCACAGTAATTACGATTTCACTATACACACCTTCAGCAACTCTCATTTTTTGTTTTTGCCTAGGCAGTAGTAGACAGACTATAGTGCCTTCTCAGTGGCTATGATTTACCTTGCCTGTCAAATCTCTGGAGGCGGTGGCAGATTTTAAGAGCAAGTAGCAATCCCTTCATGTATGGTATAATACTGATTACTGCTTCAGCAAGGTGTTCATGGCTATTCAAGTTAACAGACAAAGTTATATCCATGAATATTAGCAACATTTTTGAATCACTTTAGCTAGGCACTTGAATTCTGTTAACACAGCTCTGTTCATGAAGCAAGCTTTTTAATGCTTTGATCTTCACCCTTGTGTGATGAAAATATTGGTGGTTCTCTCAACTAGAGATTAGTCTACGGATCAGACAAAAAGGGAAGGCCTGTTCAAAGGTCAAAGAGTTAACTTGGTAAATGCAGAATCAGTTTCCTGCTTTGATTTTCTCTGTTACTTTAAGCAGGTTTTTTGGGTGATGTAACACAAAAAGTATTTCAATACATAAAAAGATTAAGGCCACTAGTCTCTGTAGACTTGGGTAAATTAATAAACTGACAGTGTTCTACATCTTTGCCTCACAGGTGTAGCTGTGATTAGTGCATGGGAGAGTGACAGGTTTACATAAATCAATGAGAAATACTAAAACCTGCAACAAATAGAAACTGAACTGCTCCTTCATCTGACTTTGCTTAGACTGTTTGCATTGTAAAGCACCTGCATATGCCTTGTACACACAACAGCCTAAGATCAAAATTTTGAGCCATTCCCACCAATTGCAGTAGCACAATTTCTCCAATGACGAGATGTCACATTTTGAAACCTTAGTAGAGTTCTCATTTTTATCAAAATGGATAAGTTAAAATTACTCAATCCTAACTCTGCTTCTAGGTTTTGTTTAGCCAATGCTCACCTACTTGACTGTGAGAAAACAGTGTTAAAAGGAAGACTATGAAGGAGAGTAGAGAAGTATGTCTCAGTCTCCTTAGCTCTGAGAACATTTTTTTTAAAACTGACTAGATGTTTCCAAAAAGACAACAGGACAATGTTCTACTAAATAATGTGAATAAAAGTAGAAAAATGTACTTGTCAATCAACAACATATTCAGTGGGAAAAATTGGAAACATAATGGTGTTCCCAAAATGCACCAAACATGCGATTAATTTAAGAAGCCATACAAAACAACATGACACAGATGTATAGTTCAATCACTCAGCAGAATATCCTATTTCCTACCAAAACAACACACCTGTAAATTCATAACATGCTGTCTTCTTTCTACTGTTTATGTTCTTGAAGTGGAAAATAACTAGTAGATTTCCTTCATATTCATAGAGCAAATTAAACTACTGCTGTTCAGTTGCTTTCTTTTTTATTGATCCCTTCTCAATTTTTTAATGCAACCAACTGTTTACCATAATATTATAATGGAATAATACAACCTTCCATGGCATCTTTTTCATTATTAGTTTTTGTAAAGCTCTGAATCATACAAGCTGAAAAAAAAAAAAAAAAAGACATGAATCAAAATCACATTAAAATATGTTGCTTTTTAGATATTGAACAGTCAGCAGCAATTCTTAATATTCAGCTGTGTTTTATTTGCAAAACACCAGTGAAAAAATTCATCCCCAGTGCAAACACAGTGGATGGAAGAATGAGTTTGCCCTATTGATTTAAACAAAAAAAATTAGTCTCCCTTAGAAACACAAGACATACCTCTCATTGCCTATAGTATGCATTCTCACAGTCAAGCACAAGATAAAGTACATACAGAATAAAAAATTTTAATTCTTCAACCTTGCCTTTTGTAAAACATTTAAAATTCATCATGATGAGGGCCTGCAAAGATTTAATACAGCCTATGGAATTAATTAAAAAATATTCAGCAAAAATTAACTGCATCTTTTTATAAACAGGTATTGCAAACACAAAAACCTAACTGTTCAGGTCCAGTTCATCAAAGAAGTTTTGCCCCTGTCTTAGCTGGGGTGTCATTTCTTTCCAAATTAAAGAATTAGAAGTTAACTTTTTTCAGCCCTGTGCTACACTACATGTGTTCTTATGTCCCCTCTGCCTAATTCTCCTATCAGTCTTAGTCACCATAGGATAAGAAACCCTGGGAGATGTGAGACAGAGACTCACAGTCAATAGCAAGAAAATTGCATTTTTTTGATAGATTACAAAACTATATTGAATAGGAATGTTGCAAGAGACTTTTATCTGTTTTGTTGGGGTTTTCTTTTCTTTTCTCTTTTTTTTTTTTTTTTTGTATTTCTGGTTTGCCTATGTCGTGGTTTAAGCTGTAAATCAGCCACGCAGTTTGTTAACTCACCTCCCCCTCCTAAAAGAGCTGCCGCGGTTTA
>JAOEHY010047932.1:0-30092 GCA_025447955.1 Psilopsiagon aurifrons | reverse complement strand
AGGAGCAGAGGGAAGAAAAAGGGGGAAGTGAGTGAACAAACTGCGTGGCTGATTTATGGCTTAAACCACGACAGCTGTGCTTCACTTTTTCTACAGCATTTTTTTTCAGTGAAAAAAAAAAAAAAAATCATGAAGAAAACAAATATCCAAAAATTCTAGATTGATTCTATGTTTATATTTATTTACTTGCAATAAAAAGTGCCATGTTTCATTGAAATACTTTAAATGGAGATGGGCTTATTGTGATACATGAAACTGAAGTCTGTAGCCTAGATTACTTCTCATGCCACCTTAAACTTCTTTTGAGCTGAGTCAAATATTACACATATTTTATCCATGAACAATTTGTCAGCTTTATAGTCTTTTTCAAATTCAGTATCACATTTATTTCTTCAAGCTGATTTCTCATAGGCTGAGAAACTGTTTCCTTTGAGAGTTGGTATCACAGTGCTAACCATGACAGAGAACAAGCAACCTTTGTAATCTTCTGGAAAAGCATCTACCCTAAGTGCTCAGATAATTTCAGTGATTTTATGTTATTTACCGTCTTTAAGCATGTGAATATGTGGTGATTTTTTCCCTGCAGTATAGTATAGAGTGTATTGTAATTTTTTTTTAATGTATTTTAGTCCCATTTTGAGCTACGGAGATGGGATGAAAACTTGATCTCTGCTGACGGCTTTTTCTGCAAATGTTGGAATGGTTTGATTTATCTGGAAATGGGTACTCTCCTACTTCACTACCCAGTCTCTTTTTCTGTCAACATTCAAGTCACTCTTGTTTTCTAAAATGAGCTTGATTAAATACTATTTGATAACTAATGCTCCTGCAAAGTGTTGCTGTTGTCTGGTGATAAGTGGCTTTTTGGATATTTTAAGAAGTGAGCACTATAATTTGGTTTAAAATTCTCTCCAAGGAGATGTGAGACTAACTCTGCAAAACCAGTTTTTGTACTTTAAAGTCATAATGTGTAGCTGAAAGACCCATATATCTAAGTTTCAGAATAATCTAACTAATAAAACATTTTTTTTAAAAAAAATACAACTAATCAAAATAATTAGAATATACGTAGCAAAGTGAGGCTGTCCAAACATGTATGTGATGCATGTTAGCTTGAAAAAGATTATGGTTTTTTTTTTCTGAAACCAACTGGCAAAAACTAACTGCACTCATGTTTTATTAAAAGCCACTTTCATTGCACTAGCTGTTTTGACTGAGAAGTAATTTACATTTCCATCTGCAAGTACTTATGCAATTCTATAGATAACTTCCAGTTGTCAGTACTTTATATTACAAAACTTTTGATATACACTGAAAATTTTTATGTCAATTAAACATGCTTTAAATATCTGACATTGCTAACTTACAGGATTGTAGCACAATGTATTAATGAAATTTGCTCAATCATTTTCTCACAACTTATTTTATTTTTGGCACTTCCTCAGTGCCCTTTTACAACTAGATTTCTTCACATTTCTTGTACACTGGTTATTTATAGTCTCAGCTACAGTGTAGCTCCCAGTTAATGGCTGGAGTACATAAATACATATTCTTAATCAGAAACACAAAATGACTAAGCTAGGCCCAGTCCTGAGCTATGCTAGATTTCAGCACAGTTCAACAGCAGCAAACAAACTAATTACCAAGCAACATAAACCTAAAATGAATGCAGTATCCAGAGAATCTGCGAAGAATACAACTTTGCAGATGTGAAAAAGAGAAGTTTTTTGCTCTCTTACCTCCATTTTTAAACAGTTGACCTGAATAAGCCCTGCTGAGCTCACCCTCCATGGTGTTTTTGAAAAGATGAGTTTTCTGTCAGCTCTTATGTAGTAAGAGTTTGATAAGACCCTGGGATACAACACTATCATGTATAATTTTAATCTGGGGCTACAGTCTTGATCTTTGTAGGATGTTTGCAGAATTCCAGTGGTGTTTTAGTTAGGCAAGCCAACCATCTGTCACAATCTTTTTTTTTTTTTTTTGCACAGAGCACAAATACTGAAAATCTTACTTGGGATGCGTAAAGACTTGATCAGTTTGCTTACCTTGTGTGGCACCTGTCTCAACTACTTTATCTCTCCTGCGAGGCTGAGGAGAGGAAGAAGAGTAAGCTCATTTTTTTTGAGTTTGTGTACAGTAGATGTTGCTCGCTTTGTTTTCCAAAAATATTTCCTCAGGTACCTCAATGAACAGACTCAAGATCAGGCCATTAAATTGGAGCACTTCCAGGCATTCGTCTCTGAAATCAAGCCAAGATTTTAACTCATTCATTTAGAAACAACTTACAGAGTAGGCTTATTTAGTCTTGAATATTAGCATGAAAACACTTTCAAAAAAACTTACGTTACCTCATTGCTTTAGATTTTTAAAGTCAGTGGTTTAAAACGTAACTGATGCTTATTTAAGCAGGATGATAGGGTAGATGAACAAGTAGAGACCTTCCCAGTTTCTGTTTTCTGCAAAAGTGCATAGAAGAGTTATTTAGACCCAGAGTACATGTATATATGCACATAATGTGATCATGCATAGTCTCCCATGAACAGGAGAGGGATTATGCTAATAAAGTTATTTAAGCACCAAAAGTAAGACACTGATGGTTACTACTTTACATTAAAAAATGTATGATGGTGTTACTGCCATAAAAAGGGAGGTGCTTTTCTCAATAGGCTCTAGATGACAAACAGTACCCTCATATACGTTAAATGTAATGTTAATACTGTCTACCCTTTGTACAAAAATTTATTACTGATATGGATTCTCTACAAGATATGCAGTTCCAGTAATTTAAATTGCTTGTGCTGGGAAACAGATAACTAAGAAGTGCTAAATTATTTACAAAAATAAATTTGCTAAAGTAAATTTTTAAATGTTCTCTAAGGCACAAGAACAAATAAACACGAGTGCCTACAGATCATTTTCTGTTTAGCAGTATCTGTTTGCATAGATCACTGCTATCCAGAAGGGAATAATTTGCATTGTGCATCTCATATGTGAGATTTCAGGTAAAGGTCATCCAAGCATCCTTTAACAGATCGAGGTCTTTGAGATCTTAAGAAGCTTGCCAGATTCTTGTTTACTGTTTGCAAATGTCACTGAAAACAATTGTGATCTGATTATTAACCTGGCATGCTTCTTAGTGAAGTACTAACAGGAACATTTGTGAATCATGATGACCCATGTAACATGACCTAAGGATATGTTTTGTTTTGCGTTTTTTTGTTTGTTTTTCATTTGGGTCTACAGAAATACCACTGATTCTTAAAACTGAAATGTAATAAGAGATTTCAAAGTGCTTTCTCTTATTGGAGAATGTGGAAGAAGAATGGCCGTCTTTCTGCTCAGGTTGTTTTGAAAATCTTAGCTTCAAACAGAAGGCGTAATCATGAACTCTAGCTCTAGGACAAGCATTTGTTCTTGTCACACTGAAGTCTTCTGGATTAACATTTGCTGCTCTTTCTTTCACTCTCTTTTCTCCCTTTGAAGCAGTTCTAAGAATCAACATTCTGTGAAGTGCCTGTTCATTCCTTGTTACAAATTTTAAATCCTGAAAATTTCAAGTTTGTTGCTTTTATACATTCTTAGTATTGGCATCTTTAATTCAGATAAGGTTTCTTCTCATTTTAGTGGCACAGATGTTTGCTTCTAATACTACTACTACAGCAGGAAAAAGTAACACCATTTGTTCCCCACGTTGTTGTTAGGGATAAATTTTTTGTGTTTATTTGCACTGAATTTTTTTTGTACAGAGTAGCATACTTGTAGGGTTTTTTGTCATACAGGTGTTATGTTATGTACAGAAAGTTTGTTTGGAAAAATCCTTAGATTTATTCTGAAGAAAAAGGCTTGTATAATTTCATTGGTGATAAATATTCTTAGTTAAGTCTATCTCTGTCTTGGTCTTAAACTTGTCAGATTAAAGATTACAAAGATGCTGATTTAGTGAAATTAGCAGGTTGGTGAATTAGCAGCCCCACATGGGGAAAGGTGGGTGGACTGAGCATCTTACTATTCCCAAGTCTGTGTTGGTCATTTCTTATGAATTTATTGGTCAACTCATGCACATACAGCTTGTGGTCTAGTATAGTAGGTGCTGTCCCTTGCCTAGGCAAACAGGTAACAGTTCTGTGGAGGAAAGCTGGGCTAGGGAATGAGTACTAAGGAAAGTAGTGAAAATCAAATTATGGATTTTAGCCAGAAATAGCAGGGGAAGGGAAGAGACAGGTCAGGAAATGAGTTTTCAATTCAATTCATCTCCCTTCTTATATAAAGTGAAAAGTAACTCTCTGTGAAAGCAATAAGGATAACATACAGCAGACTGGAAGTTCAGCCATATTTGTAATGAGGTCACAGACAGAATAAGGTTGCTTTAGGTAAATAAGGCTGGAATGAATGTTCCCTTAATTTCTTTAATGTAGTGTGAAATGGTACAAAGCCAGCTTTCCATTCATTGTCTCCATGTTATCTCTTTCCATTCATTGTCTCTATGTCGTCTGGTATACCAGAACCCTTTGTAAAGGGAATAGTGGGATCTCAGGGCATAGTACTGGTCTGAGCTTATTAATTGTATAGAAACGTTTGTTTCAGGTCTTGGTGCACAGCTGTATTATAGATTAGTTGCAGAAAAATAATTAGGGGAACAGCGTATACTTACACTTTTTGGGTAGCGTTTCTCTAAGTAGAAAGTCATGCATTCTGTAAGCAGACACACTCTTTTGACTCATGACTACAAATATTCATACGATTAATAATTTTCCTTATTTGGGCTTAAGATCTCAAATGATATAGAATCTAATTTTACTTAATGAAAAAACAGAAGCCTAAATGAGCCACTAAAATAAAATACCTGTTTTGAGAAGAGTGCTGTATGCATGGTTTTGATGCTTCTTCAAACTGCATTTTTCACAGTTTCATCCCTGTATTTTACAGATGTGTCTTCCTGGTGGACTAGTCATTTATGCCATGGAACAGCTTATAAACTAGTTTTTAATTTTATTGCCTTAAATAAGCTAGGTTTCAAACTCTACAAATTATTACATGAAGGCCAGAAAAATATGTTTCTTTTCTGAGTTTTTAGTCACTTTTAAGATGTGTAGTGTACACTCAGAAGTAAACATGTATCAATGTTTAAGAAGCCCAGCTGTGCTTTGTAGGGGTAATACAATAAAATAAAATCTTGAAGAGGCTTTGAAACAGTGTTCCCGCTCATTTTACTCCAGTTCACCTTGAGACCAGTATTTCTTTCCAAGAAAAAAGATAATTTTAGAAGCTATTTTCACAATGGGGAGTCGAAAGATGTTTAGCACAGGTGTTTCTCTGGTTTGATATAAAAGAGGAATATATAGCTTTGAAAACTGTACTTCCACCTGCTTAGAATGTAGTTTTGCATTACAATATGAACCAGTAAAGTTGCATGGCTGAAGCTGCTCTAAAATGCTAGGGCTTCTTTTCTGATATTATTGATGCTCCTTTGTCATATATGTGTATATATATGCTTCTGAATTCACCAAGGAGAATTTTTCCTGCCTAAACCCTGTGTAAAAATAGCTATGTAATTATTAGAAAGCTAGTGGAAAGTTTAGAAAAGCTTTCTTCCAAGATGAAGTTCTGCAAAGACATGACTCTGTAAGATGAGAATGGATCAGATGGACATGTTTTAAGAGTTGTGTAATTTGTAAGATTACTTCTCATACAAATTTTCATAAGAAAGCTGCACTTTATTTAAGAATACAAATGTAAAGCAAGAGCACTTTTGCTGATGTATATCATCTACAGCAATATATACTTATGAAACTATAGAACTGTATGGTACTAAACATGGACAGGAACCTTTTGTATGGTTTTTAAAAAAGGAATAAACAATTTTCATTACGTTGTTTGGGTTGGATTTTTCAGTAAGTACTGTAGAATTCAGTTTTTCTGTGAAATTATTAAACTGACTTAATGAATTCCAAGGCATGAATTAGGTTCTGTGTATTTAGAAATGGTTACTGTCGAGCAGATTTGTTTTCCTCCCTGTCTGCATCTTGATACATAGCACACTGTATCCTCTTCTGAATTCTTTTATTGGAACAGTTCTGCCTTGAAGTCAGATTATGTACATATGTATTTTACTTTGGATTTAAGATGTGAAAAAATTCAAAAGATTATTAAACATGCAAGTTTACAGAAACTGGGAGGGTTTCCTTATGAAGTTGGTGACATGCTCCTATCATGTGGGGACAAACAAGCATGCTTTTCTCTGGGTACTTGAAGGCAGTATATAAATGATATGGTTGTCATATTGCATTTTCCAATCTTGATATTCATGGCAATTATACGTGCCTATCAAAAGCCTAAGCCTAACTCTTAAAATCCAGCTTAAAATATTGAGTTGTCTTTCAAACAATAGTGTATTGGGTTGGGGTTTTTTTAGGGGTGTTTTGGTGGTGGTGGTTTGGGAGCTTAGGGTTTTTTGTGGTTTTGTTTTGGAGAGTGGAAAAAAACCCCATGCATTTATCAGATGCAGGATGGGAATGACAACTTGTGATTAATATCACTCCAATCTGTCATTTTTTGCAAACATGCTTGCATGGCCCTTTTCAATAGAAGGGAATTCTGGTTGCAGCTGAGTTCCAGTATATTTCCAACTTGTGAAAAGTGGATTTCCTGGTGTCAGCTAGATCATGCGCTCTGTGCTCCAGCAGGATTACATATGTGCTGCTGTGAAATGTGAAATCAGAGCAGAGCTAGACCTCCCCTGAGAAGCACAGGCTATAAATTGTAAAACTTTTAAATGAAGGGCTAGAAGAAAAAGGCTTGCCTTAGGTTAGGGTTAATTGGTTCTGCTACAAAGAGTTTTATGTCCATAACTGTCTATCTGTCCTCTTCCTGATTTCTCTAATGTTGTTTTGCTTTGGGGCAAGTTTGTATTTGTTTTTCCTGACAATGATATGGTTGAAGTTGAGCTGTTCTTCAGCTGTTATGAACTTGAATGTATTTACTGAATATTTATTAGATCTTTGCCTTGAATGCAGATTCTTCATTTTTTTTCTAGAAAGTTTGTTTTCTGAATTAAAGTTCTTCCCCACTTCTAAATTCTTTTGTTTCAAAGAATATCACTTTCTCCTTTTACATTAACAAGTCACAGTTTTCCATCAATTTCTTGCAAAGTTCAATACTGCGAATCTTATTAACACAAACCTGAAAATGACAGAAAATTGCCTGAAAAATTGCAGTTCGCCCAAATATTGGTTAACACAAACAGTGTTTAGGGTCAGGTCTTCTGGTAGTGTAAATCAGGACAGCTCTGCTTGCTTCAGCATGGTAATACTTTAGTGGCAAGTTCGGTTGGGTTAATTCTTTCCATGAACCTGTGAAACCTCAAAGTGTTTTTCAATCTAAAACATTCAACTGGACAGAAACAAACAAATCAACAAATCATTCTTTTTTTCTTAAAACTTCAGTTGCCTTGGAAAAACTCTGTGGTCTGACAGGTCCACTTAAAAGCAACTCAAGCTTGCTGAGAAACATGCGCTCTTCCACTTAAATTATCAGGCTATCCCACAACATGTAAATTAAATGGTGCTAAAAGAGGTCAGATCTCTCTCAAAATTGCAGTGAAGGTCCAGTCATTTGTTAGAAGAGCACCAAAATTTTATATTTGGGAAATGTTACTGATAAAGCAGAAATTGGGTAAGTCATTATTACTTTGTGCTATGTACCAGAATCACCCATTATTATTCCTTGAAGTCTGTTCAATTTACAGTGTCTGAAGTTGGCCCAACATATTAAAACTGCAAAAAGTTAAAAATATATAATATTCTTGAACACAGCTCTGTTAATGAGCTTCATTAATTACAATGAAAACATATTTGTAACTATCCTCGATCTGATACCTCAGTTTTATTGCATCTTGAGATGGTTTCTGATCTCATTCCCATGTGGACAGGGGAGTCACTTCTGATTAATGCAGATGAGACTGAGATCAGAAACAGATCATAAGTGGGTCGACACCAAAGTGGGAATAAAATGCAGCAAGCTAAAGTAGACTGGTTGAGAAGGCAAGAAAGTACATGAATCGCATATTGGAAGAAACTGGTTTTATGTTGCCCTGGAGAATTACGATATATTTCTGCATCTGCCATGCAGGCTACATGGCCATGCCTGTATAATCCTGAGATCATGTTCAAGACCATATTCAAAACCAAACTCATTGATTGTTCCCAGAGCTTTTATACATTCACTTTCTCTCTCATGTGAGCTGTGTGGCTTGCCAGATGAGGAAAATTAAATGTGAGTTTGAGGACTGACGTAAATCTAAATACCTGGTCATACAGGCAGTTTGAAGACAATTAACTTAAGCTAGATGAGGGGGGTCTCTTTTTTTGCATAACTAATACTTATGATGTAGTTATAGCCCGCAGTGGCACAAAATTATACTATGATGCTAGTCAAATCAATTTATGATCATTATGTAGTGTAAGTATCTTGCCATATGATTTGACAGTGTGATTGAATGCTGAATGTCGTTATTGTTGCTTGGAGCATACATGTGCACATGGTAAACTGCAAAGCCACATGGAGGGGTAAAGCCTTAGGGCTCCCAAAAAAGGCACTTGGAATTACTGAAAACTTCTGAACTTAACTTTCTCTGCTCCATTTTCCTGTATTTAAAAGAGGTGTAATTATGCTATATATGTATTTTATCCCATCATTGTAAAAAATAAATGCATGGATGCATAGGCAGGACTGAGAAGATAGTGGGGATGGTCATTAAAAAGTTGTTGAGAAATAACAGCTCACTTGTCAAGCAGGAATTACAGATTATATATGAAACAAAGCATCAATTCTTATGTTGAAAGAGGAGGTAAAAAAGGAGTATAGGCTAAAATTTCATTCGGTCATCCTCTTTTACTAACCTCTGGTGAGAGAAAACTCATTCAAACAGTAAAAACCGTAGATAGGGTTTAGATCCTGAAGGTCTATTTTCAGACTACCGGGACAATTCATCTATCCCGTGCATCAATTCCCTGCAGTCATTTCTAGTGGAAGCATATTCTATCTCATTTCCATGTTCCCTGGGATCAAACATAACTTTTCTTGGAGGACTCCCAAGCTGAGGAGAGATTAGTAGCTGTTTCCACAGGTAATCCGTGCCTGCTTGTGCAGTTGGCCATGATAAAGAGAAAGAGCAGTTTTCACAGTCTATGGTTGGCATTCTGACCCTGGCTGCCATACTGCCAGAGCTCTCCCTAAAATTGGGCAAGAAAGAGGCTGCTGCCCCGTTTCTTGCCCAAGAGCTGATCTGCATCTCTGCAATAAAACTGGTGCTTCTAGGAAGCATGTAGTCTACTGTCAGCTGCAGAATAAAGAGGTGGGGAGTACAGTATATCTGGACAGGATGGTTTTGTCTTTCCATAGGCTGAAAGCACTTGGCTTTCTTTTGTGTAAGGATTACCTCTGTTGGCATGATGCATTTGAAATATGGACTTTCTGATTTTTTTCATTGCTAATTTAGCTGAAATTTTTATATGTATTATGCTTTTATTGATATCATAGCTGTTTGCCCATAAGAAAAGTGCAAATGAAATTATGGAAGGAATATAAAAAGACTTTTGAAAACAGCAGATACTCTGATTCCCTTAGTGTTGTTATTACTGAATTCTGTAATGTCTGTATTCTTTCATATTTGCTGCAGCAAATTGGATTCATAAATACTCCCACTGTCTTCAATTGCAGTTAGATTGTTGTGTTGATTAGATGAATTTGGCAGGCACACAGCAATAAGCAAAGTACAAGCTGAGCAATAAAATAGATAGCAGCATTTAATTTAAAAGATTTTTTGACTTAAATCAGTAAATTAAACTTATGAAATATACAGGAATTATGTGCTGTGTAATTTGAATGATGTTGGCGATAAGCAAACAAAAAAAAGTAATTATTTGTTGTAGATTGCAACTTTAGGAATTAAATTTATGTAGAGGCTTAGAACTATTTCTAGGAAAGAATTTATAATTTCAAATTACAAGTAGGGAAACTGAGGCATAAAGTGCAGGATGAAATATGCTTAATGGCCACTTGATGAATCCAGCAATAGAGAAAGACAATGAATCCTGAGAAATTTGATTTTTGCCTTGTGTTCTTAGCATTATGTTTAGTGACCAGTGCAAATGATGGGAAGTGGGGCTATTATTGTTGAACATAAAGCATACAATCCTTAAGGCAGTTGCATTATTACATTCTATCATTATGCATATTTCTCAATTCTAAGGTTTACTTTAATGGGTTTTTTTGGTAAATGGTTTACCATCATTATTACATTGAAGGAGTCAATGTATTCAATTTTATACTGATGTCGATACAGTGAACTTCCTTTGAATCAGCCCAACTGTTTCCACAATTAACACTGTGTTTGCAACTCATGAATGATCAAATTCTCTGTCACTAAAAGCATTAGACTTTTCATACCGAGATGAATTAGTTTTTGTGTATGTATGAAAAGCTATAAATTGTTCATCTGTTCATCTTGGATTGGGAAATGTTTCGGGAATTATTGCTGTCTCAGAATAACAAGTTTGTCCATTTTACAGTGTAAGTCTGTCTCCAACAGCAATTTCTTGCAGGAAAATTGCTTCAGCTAACAGCTAGAAACTGCTGAATATTTAAGGCAAGTTCTTTGAATGTGATACTTTTTTTTTTTTTCCTATTTGCTTTCTGGCAAACCCTTCTTAGCAAGCTGGTAGAACAAAACTGAGAAAAAAGGAAACTCCATAATTTGAAGAGAATTCAGAAGTAAAAAGGTGTCTTCAATTTGTCATCAAAATAGATTGAATACACAGGAAGGAGGAAGGGAATGGGATAGGATGTCAGTCTTCCAGAACCATTATCAGCTAGTATTCCACATTCTGCTTAGTTTTTTCTTTTTCTGCTACATATTAGTCCTGCATAGAGTGACCTCAAAACTAAGGAAATGATGGGGTAGTTGATGACATCTTTGTCACATCTTGCTTTCCACTTCAGTTTTAGTATATGAAGAATCTGCAAAAGCTTGTGAAGGGCAAATTAATTTTAGAAAAAGAGTGATTTTCCATCAAAATCATGTTTATTCTTCATGTGTGAAATGTTGTACAAACAACTGTTGGGAATACTAAAATGTATGTTTGTTAAAGTGAGCACTTTAAAAAAATCGTAGCTAAAAGTCATATGAAACCTCAAACATTTGGACATGGTTTTCCTTTGCAGTATGTGTGATATGGATATTGATTGCTCTGCTTGTGACTGAAGTGGTAGCTCTGAGATCTGTAAATGTCCATATATCTCAGCGGAGACTCAGCTTGTATCAGATTCACATAATTTGTGGATTTGACATACAACATGCATCAAACGGTAGGTTGAATTTGTTTGATAAAACCTCCCATTTTGACAATAATAGACTTGCACCATGAAAACAAATGAAAAATGTCAAGAACTCAGGTACAGTGAAGTATCCTTCCTCATGCTGTTATTGAAGGGAAAACGAGCCATCAACTCCAGCAAGCCTGAGTAAAGCTTTCCGCATCAAAATATAGAATTTCAAACTCATGATATCACATTTGCTATGAGCATTAATTTCACTGGAGGAAAAAAAAAAAAAAGGGAACAATATTTTCTTACCAGTAACTAGAAGTTTTATTATATAGAAATGTCCAGTTTTCCAGTGTTTAATAATTAAGAGGAGTTGTGCTAACTTGGAATGTAAGTGAAACACTCATTTCTTGGAATGTGAGCAAAAGCCTGTTAAATGGAAATGTTCCTATTTATGTAAGTGGACTTTGGAACAGAGCCTGCACAAGCACCTGAAAAGCAATTTGCTACCTGTCTTTTTCTCTGTATACTGAGAAGACTGTTAAAAAATGCAGGGTGTAGTGTGCTCAGCTGACCATCTGACTTCACAAATGGGGTGCTTAACAGCATTAAAGTTTTGTGTTCAGGGCCCAATATTTTAAGTCATATTGTAATTAAAAAGCAATGTGAAATAACTTTATTTGGGGAGAAATTGACACTACTTTCAGTGTTTAAAATACCATCTGAAGGGATTAGAGCTCTGTGAAGGGTGCTACCATAAAAGTGATCATTATTTTCTGAGCTAATTCTTGATTACTGAGGCATTAAGGTACACATTCTTAAATCACTGTTTAAAATTGCACTTTATGAATCCTTAGAGTATCTTGATAAAAATTACTCTAACTAGCCCTTCAGAGGAGCACCAATTAGCTCATTTTCTGTGACACCTTTACATAACCTTTAACTCATACACTTATGAAGTAGCACATATTTCACAAACACTGAGTATGTATGTTCACGTAGAACTCAAAATTTTACTACATTCTAAGAAAGCTGTGGTCCCTTTAAGAATAGAACTTAAATGTGGACCTAAAAATGCACATGCAGAACCTGAAGACTAAAAATTGGTTGTATTAACAATTGGTTCGAAACCAAAGCAGTACCATCTAGGTGAGTGGGGGAGTCTACTAGGGGAAAGGTATTCCACCATTTTACTTTCAAAGTTCAACTCATTTATCCAGATCAAAAATGCACAGATGAAGCTTGTGACCTAGGCAGTTTGAAGATGTTTCATATATCACCATGTTTTCTGCCTTTGTAGTCTTTCTGTAAAGCTTACTGTGACAAATTATGCTGGGATTTTCAGTACGTTCTATCCTAGAAAGCAGGAGTCTCCCCAAACCTTCTGATACTTTCCAGGTGAAGATACTGGTGAAGATACTTCCCTTGAAGCTCTTATCAGTGCTTAGTTTAGTTATTACACTACTTCCATCAAAATATAATCATACATGTAATCAGAGGATTCTCATGACAGTTGAAAAGGCCAAATGAATTCTTAATTAATCCAAAGAATATGCCAAGGACAAACAATATATTTTAGCACCGCCTAGTTTCTTATTTGTTGATACTATATTTAGTCTGTTGTTAGGCAGAGTCCTTGCTTGGGCAATTGGCCAGATCAGAGTTTTGAAATACAGTACTTTTCCATTAAAATTTGCTTTTATTAGGGAGCTGATTTTATGGGGGTGGAAGAGTAGAGGAGGTCAAGAGGGGTGTTAATTTTGTTAATAACTGTTTTTTTCCTAGCATACTAGATACTGAAATAAATATTAACCTGGATCCTACAAAATGAGAAGACTTCTAAGATTTAAGTACTTTGCCTAAGCAATACTGAAATCTAAAACGTTCATCTGATTTTGGGCTAGTAGCAATGGGGAAGGCTGTGATAGCCGTAGAAGAAAGTGAAGACCGAATTGTTTTGTTTTATTTTGTTTTTTTTTTACCTTATCCCGATATTACAGTTTAAGCTCTTCAGGTCATGTGTAGATTTCTGTTAGCTTTAATAATGTGGGGTTTAATTGTTTTACTACAGAAATCCAATTGCGTTAGTCTATTACCTTTGGTCAGCTTAAGAAGTAATCTTCCTGAATGCATAACTGATTCTTACCGCTCATTGTTTCACATAATTAATGATCTATAAGCATATTCAAAGATCAACAATCAAGTAGTTCAGAAAAATCAAGTGTGTTGTTAAAATTTCATTAGAAATCTAGACTCTTGTCTGCCCACTCCCTTCTACTCTATTGCTATTGATCTAATGTAGTACCGTTGTACTCTTAAGTAATATCAAGATTCAAATTTGCTGAGAAAAGTAGGTGTAATAAATGAATTACTGTGCTCTTGTGACATCTCTGGCCACTGGCAACAACCTAATGCATGTCATGTAAGGCTCAAATTAAAATATAATTACAACCATGTAATGTGCAAAATCACCCTCAGTTTAGTATACTATTTAAAAGATTATACTCTTAAGAACTCAGATTAATTATTCCCGCTTATGTTGAGGGGAAATTTCTCACTGACTTCACTGAAAGCCCCAAGAACTGCCTGTGTGCACTTTTGAAAATTCTGTGTGAAATAACAGTGTGAAACTTTTATTTTTAAGATCAGAATTTTTTAAATTGAACTTTAATATTTCCATTGCAAAAAAAATTGATGACATTTTTTGGAGAGTAAAGGAGACTAAGGAAGGCAATGTCTTAGTAAGTATATAATGTCAGCTCAGTGCAAGTATAATATGTTTGAAAATATTTGGTGCTTACAGAATAATTATTTAGGATCATGCAAAGAAAGGATCTAGCTTTTTGCCTTGAAATCATCTGACTGACTTTCACTCATGTCATAACATACTTCAAAGGTTGATGCCTGTGAGCAGTCCAAGGACACATACTTTGTGACTCTACTATATATTGCTGGAGGCCATTCCCATTGTTCCCATTGTAATGTGGGGAGACTTCTATTTAATTTATTTTTTAACTGTTGATCTCCAATGACTGTTCTTTGCATCTGTATATCAAATTGCAAACTCAGCTGTGAATATGGGTTTTATGGTGTCCTTTTATTATGATCCTGTTTGGAATTGGAGCTGAGCACAAACATGATAAATATTTTTCTTTGTGGAGGCACACATTGTTGGAGGGCCATTGAAATAACATGAAACTGGAATTGTTTGTTTATGAGATCAGATTCATTCATTACTTTGGTAAGTAGCTGTGAAATGTAAATCTCACATTCCACTGGACAATAACAGCACCAGCTTGAACTCATTGAGAGGTGTGATATTCCATTCAAAGGACGGCTGTTAATTTTATTGACCAAATTTTGGAATTGTGGTAGCATTGATATTCAGGAATGCTTCTGAATTGCTTTACTTCTATACAGTTTTGCTTATCTTTGGGAGGGAAAAGGGTTCAAGCTTTATATTACAGTATTGCTTTTTGAAAAACACATAGTTTATTGTTGTTCTTTCTTAGCTTTCTTCTGTATCACATTTTCCCATTGAAGTGTGTGTGTGTAGGGATATAAAGAATAGATGTAATCATATTCCTTAGAACCAGTGTTCATTTTCTTACATATGCTTGCACTTTTTACATTTTACGCTGGTGAAATTTAAATTTTTTATCAAGATTTTGATCAGTTTAAGAGAAAATATTTAGTACTCATGTATAGACATTATAAAATAACAATTTAAGCTATCTGAGGTAACATTTAAGAAAGATTTTCTTTTTTAACTTAGTAACTGAAACTTCAGTGGTTGAAGGAATATTATGGAATTGAGTAAATTCTTTAGACAAGACTATTTAAAGCCCAACCTGACTTATAATATGCATGAATAAGAATAAAAGCAACCAAAAACTGGAGACTGATCTTATTAAAAATTACTGCTTTCATATAAAATTAATTAGACTAACTACTCAGTGTGAAACATCATGTTTTTAATAAGTGGGGATTCAGCACTTTTCTCAAATTTCATGGCTTGTTCCTGTTTGATTTGAATTGGGGCCTAAAAACCAGGTACACAGAACATCTAGTTAGGTTAAACTCAGATCTGTAATGCTGTCTATATACCACTGTGTTGTTACTTCCAAGTATTTTGCTTTATGAAGAAAGAGAGTAAACTTTGCTTTATCCCTAGAGCTGATTTGTCAGGTCTGAAATAGGAAACCCATGAGATTCATTTTGTGACAGCTGAATTTCCTTTCCTATGTTTTGTCACTCTGTATGACCTGCTGGATGTGATAACGATAGCAACAAAGTTAAACAAAAACTATCAACTGATACTGCCCAAGTAGCCTGAGTGTGTCAAGGAATTTGACACAGTGCTAACCTTGATGTATTCCAACTAGTATGTGTCTCAGAGATGTGTTAGTGATCTGGATCCTTGATTATTTGGAGAGAATGACTGCAGCTGGCTCTACCTTGTGTGTGGATCCTTAGTATAAGTTTTTCTTTTGGCTTTCTTTGGGTTTTGTTTTCTGGTTTGTTATTTTTTTTCTCTTCCCCTTGAGAAAAAAGGAATATTCACTAAGATGTTCTTGGGGAAAAGAATGCAAGTTTGGAGTAGTGAACAGTGGCATATAAAAATATCAATGATGTCACAAAAGCTCTGTCATTATGACATTTTATTGTTGATGAATTGTAAAAACCATCTGGGTACTATTCTAATGATTCAGAGGCCTCTGTATGGCTGGTACAGATGCTTCTTTTGTTATTGATGTGATCTTGTAAATAGTTAAAATATTTACCGAGGCACCTCTGAGCCGAAGCTATACCATTTTATTATTTATACCTTTTCAGAGGGACAAAAATGGAGGTGTCCACTAAATGTGATGGATTAGGCTTATAAACAGCCATTATTGCCATCAAACCTCACATGTCAGCTCTCCCTTTTGTGT
The DNA here is from genome assembly GCA_025447955.1 of Psilopsiagon aurifrons. Classification (NCBI taxonomy): domain Eukaryota; kingdom Metazoa; phylum Chordata; class Aves; order Psittaciformes; family Psittacidae; genus Psilopsiagon; species Psilopsiagon aurifrons. The sequence continues at coordinate 13,833 of JAOEHY010047932.1, read as the reverse complement.
CTGTGCATTTCTAAGCTAACCAGTGATCCATGCATAAGATAGAAGGTTAAGAATGTGCAGAGAGAAAGGGGGTTGACTCCAAGCAAGATGTATCTTCTGCTGATTAGAAATACAGCTGTAGAAATAGGAGAGAAAAGAGTTTTTGCAACATGACACTCCCCTTTTCATTTCACACAACTTGCTGTTTAGAACCTGCAGATCGCTAACTAGCAGAGTCACTTTGCTGTTTCACGTACCTTAGTGCAGCTGGCTTTTGTTTTCCCAAGACAAAAATCAGGAAATGCAAAAAATTAAACAGGACTAGAAAAAAGGAATAGCAGAGGGAATGAGAGGGAAAAGGTTGAGCAAGATACTTCACAACTTGTTGACAGAGCAAAGTACCATTTTGTTATAATTAAGTTTACTTTACAAGCTAGGCAGAAAGGAAAGCCACCAGAGTTTATTCAGTATAATCCCTGTCAGTACTTAAAGCTGAAAAAGTTACTCCTGCTCCTGGTGCTCATGCAAAGCCAGAAATTATTTCCAAAAGTAGTAACTTATCCTTTAAAAATTATTCCTGTCTCTCTGAAATTGTAGAGCTCAGGACATCAGCTTTTCCAAATGTGGATACCTTGTTTTGTGACTTTTTCCCTCTTTTCTTCATGAAAAATATTTTTTATGCTAAAAGATTTATGCATATGAAAATCTTTTTAAACTTCAAATGGAACTGAATGCAGTCGGTTTGTTAATTTTTGGTCTGGTACTGGGAAATAATGTGCTATACCCCAATTTTTTGTGATTTATTTGTTGTTATTCAAATTGTTCAATACATCGGTGTGTAACTGCTGAAAGAAGAGAACTGATTAAAAAAATCTTGTTTGATGTTTTGGAGACATAAGTGCAACACTGATTTATTCAGGCCGGGATTTATGTTACTGCATTGCTAATTTCTCTTTTGTCTTAACCTGAAACTGAATGTAGAAAATTATTAGGTAATTCTTATGCACAACTGAAAGCAACAGAGTTGTATACTCATAGGCTACAGAAAAATAAATAAATAAATACAAAGGAAAAAATGTAGGAAATGTTTGTCTTCTTTCCAATGCCACTCTTAGAGCAGCTGAAAACTTTAATAGTGAGTTTACAAACCTGTCCTTTAGAAATAGGTGGAAAGACTGGATGTTATGTTTCAAACATAAAATTATGTGGAATGGTATTTTCTGACATGAAACTAAGGTTTCACATTATTTATAAAATGCTAACAATAGCCAGTCTAGCAGTCAGATGCATTAGTATGCTGGTGCACTGACCATCTTGTCTCTATAAGTACTGTGATCTGAATTGCACAACCAGTGTGGCAAAGGTCCAGATTTCAGTTGCCACTCCCACTGGTAAAGAAAAACCCAAGCTTGTACACAATTTATGTCTGCAGTTGGTTCACTGTATATGCTGAAAAAAAATCTCAAGAGAATGTCATTTAGCCTCATTTTGGTCAAATGTAAACTGTATCAACAGCATTCAAAAAATATTTAAAGAAAAAGAAAAAAAGGTTTTTTTTCTGAAACTTATCATTGCAGTGAAGTGGATGTACAAATGTAGATTGCATGCAATATCCAGATCTACTCTTCTGTCTTGCTGTTACCTAGCATCTCCCACAAGAGAAAAATAACAGTAAAATAACAAATGCCCAATAAACTTGCATCCAATGTAAAGGAACATTTTCATCTCTGACCTAATAGTTTAAAAAAATTTCTGAAAGCTTTGATGTAACTGTCTGGAGTTAGCCCTTGGGAATGTGAAAAGAAATTACTCTAGACAGTGAATATGGGAAGAATTTCAAGTCCCAGTTAGCCTCAATTAGTGTTTTTATTTTCCTGGGAGTTCTGCTTCATATCCTGATTACTAAATTAGTAAAGAAGGTAAACATTATGCCCCTTGAATTAGATTTTAATTCAGGATGAAGTCAGATTGCAAGAAGCACAACTATGCTGTTTAATACTGTATTACTAGTAAAGTTTTAACTTCACTCTTTACTCATTCCATCTCTGCAAAACATGTAAAGAAGTTCTTGAATACCCTTCAGAAGGCCCTAGTCTTGCAGCTGCAGGTAGTGCCATGCCGATTGTCTCACATTAAAATCAGTGATGGGACATGGAAATTCTGCCTGCATGTATTTTTGCAGGTCAGGAGGAGCTATTGGATTTTTTACCCTTTTTAGTTTCAAAGAACTGGGGTATACGTTTAGGTTCTGTGCATGATGTTTTTACTACTGTCTCCAAATGTCCAGACTGTTCAGTTATGAGTGAAAAGGAAAGCACAAAACAAAACAAAAATCTGGGAATGTGTTTTGTGAGTAAAGTGGGGTTTATTTGTCAGGCAAAAGGCATATATCACTGCACTGGTTTGTAGCTCAGCTCTCTGAAAGCTTGAAAAAATGTTAAAACAAATCCTTCACCATTGTCTCTTTATGACCTACAGAGGAAATGTTGGGTTTTTCAGTGTCTTAGACCTCCCATTAGCTGGGCAGAATCTGGAATTCTTCTTGGTTATGAGTCAGTGATCATACAGGCAAATACATGTTTAACTGAAAAGGGACTTTAATGTACTACTTGGCCCTGATGTACCCTGAATATATGAAGGGGAAGAAGAACACCATTTTTATAAAAGAAACCCAAATCCAGACTTTTCTGTAATCTTGTAGGTACCAGTGACTAATATTTCATGTAGACAAAAGCTAGTTAAAATTGACTTCAGATAAGCATTCTTCAGCAATGACTCATCTTCTCTAACAATAATGAAAGTGTAGCCCCTGTTTATGAGATATCTGAAGTGTAAATAGTAGTGTCCCTGAAGTGAGGTTAATTACAGGAAGGACTTTCATGGTAATTGCTAATAAACAACACTTATCCTCCTTTGCATCTGAATTATTCTTTGCAGAGAAAGTTAGCTTCTGCAATTTGAATAGAATTTTGAACATTTGCTCAGGAGGTGTAGGCAGTAAGAAGCAGGAGTGAATAATAAAAGCCATAAAAGGGTAGGAAGCTGACCACATCTGACATTTTCTGTCTTATAAAATGTAGAATTCTGAACAGGTTACTGAATTCCCACAGATCATCACTGTCTCAGCGTGTAATGTGGTATGAGCAAAAAGAAGCAAATGCCTGCATCTATTCATAGATTAAAACTGAAAACGAGTCAGTCAGTGAGTGATCATGTCTTCAAAGGGACAGAAAAATATTCTTTTAAAGGCTTCTAGTTCTTGGGGGTGTCTAGAAAGCTGATTTTATCTTTAAAGGGTGTGTTTTGTGAGGGATTAAAATGGATTTCAAACCCACATAGAAAACATAAAATCATAGCAATTAAGCTTGGAAATATCACTAGTAGTGTTTTAAACTGCGAGGAAAGCAACTATAAAAGTAGCATGACTGTGCTATTAATTTTATAAAAAAAAATAAATAAATTTAACCCCCCTTCTTTGTGTATTGTCCTCCTTAAATTCCTGCATAGCTGCTGTAAAGTCTGCTCCATTCAGAATACCAACAAAGATTTACATTGGAAAGACGCAGAAGGTGACCAGGTCTTAGTCTGTGCTCTTTACAATGCCACATAAGTATCTTTATCTTATCTATATTTGTTAAATCAATTAAAAGAACATATGGAAGCTAATCCATGGCTGACTTACTTTTGTAGTGTGGCACAGCACGAACACAGGGGATTTCTTGTCAGTGCAGAAAATAGAAAGTAGCTTTATGGTAAATGTCAGCAAATCAGATTTGTGGCTGTGTTGAAAACAAGCTGCTGTTCTCTTTGATAAAATTATTCAGCATTTATTTTATATGGTTGATGTTTTAAATTCCTTTTTACCACAAATATTGCAACAGTAAAACAGGAATGGTATGCAGCCTTTTTGAGAGATGCAGAGTTCAACTGGATTAGTGACAGAGCCGCTGGAACTTCTTTAAAAGTTGCAGTAACTGAGAAACATAGATTTGGTGATTCAAAATGATTCTGCCATAATGCTTATATCTTATGAGTTAGTGTGTAGCTGCATCTTCTTGATAATTCAGATTGCTTTTGTTGAGGTGTATTTGAACCTGCGCCTTTTACCCCCAAGGTGTTTCCTTGGGCTGGAGACATGGGACGCTCTTCTACTTCTTCAAAATAAACATTTACTCGGACAAGTGCCAGAATCCGCAAGAGGTGGAGCTGTACACCAGAACTGTATAATTAGGACTGTCTCAGGAAACAGATTTAGGCATGTGTTCTCCAAGGGAGAAGGGAAAAAGAAACAAGGAAAGATGACTACTTTCTTTCCATCACCTTTATGGATGTAGTTTGTCATGTGTCTTATAATATCTCTTTAAGAAGTATCTCAAAATAAAATACTTTGCTTGGTCTTGAATATGGAATTTGATATAAATTTTTTCTTTTGTCAGTGGGAAAATGCAATTAGATCCAGTATTTCAGGGGGAGTTCAGTGTATCTTCTAGGTTTTGTTGTTTGGTTTTTTTTTGTTTGTTTTTTTTTTTTTTTTTTTTTTTATAGCTTGACCTTTTATTGTAATGATAAAACAATAAGTGAAGACTTTAAAAAAGTATTAGCTGATGCAAGGCACCTCATCAGTAGACAATGAGATTGGTGAGTGCTTTGAAGTCTAACATACTCCTAAAATGCATCTGCAGACAAAAGGTTTGCTGCAAGCTGGAAATCTAGTTGCATAAAGATCGTAAACATAAATCATAGGTGTATGTAAGACAGGAGCTGCGATAACTGGTGGCAAAAAACGAGGCTATATATGCAAAGAGGTACACAGCATACAGCGCTGTTTAGGATCCTTTGTGAGGATGGATGCCCAGTAGATGGAGAAAAAGGAGCCTAACTTTATCTACATTAACTTCAAAAGATGGCGGAAGTTTTGGAAGCTGTTCCACAGAGATGGAAGATTTGCAAGATTCCACAGTGATGCTTGCCAGAGGGCAGATACTGAATGCAAGTCAACGGAAGAGAAGGAGAGGGCTTTCTGCCTCTGCCTCCAGCTGGTCCTCCACTGGAAGTGCTTTGCTGGAGTGTATCAGACACCCCATCTTACAGGAATTGCACAAAGTGTATGAACACAGGGCCATAGTATTACCAAGGCATGGAGGCATTACATTAGATAATTACCTCTATAATTGTCAATTAACTTCCAACAGTCTTTCAGTTTTCAAATCATAGATAAATCTTTTTATTTAGTGAAGGCGTCCCTCTTATATTAAGCACTTATAACATACTGTACCCTTGATTACTTCAGATTTTGTAATATTTACTGGTTCAGAAGTGATTACATAATTGGCTTTTAATACGTGAACTTTTGGCTTCCTAAACTATCAAGAAGTTCCAATGTGTTCTGCCTAAATACATATTAAAAGTGATATGCAAATTTACAGTAACACAATTGTCCAGAGCTGCAGTCTTCTAGGACAAAAAAAACCCAAAGGAGATTGTGAATAATGTACAAGTATTTATATTAATCATAGTCTCCTTTACAGTGCTCTATTTCTAATAATTTCTCATGCTTTTTAAGGTGAAAACTCATGTTTCATTACATTTACATTGAATGGAGGTTTTAATGAAATAATTCCTGTTTCATAGAAATAAAATGAACTGCATGCAGTTCTGCAAAAGATGTAAGTGGAAGGTTCAGCACAAAGTTTGGAAAACCAGATATTTGTGAAGCTGTTGCTGCAAATACCTGGATTTCTGGGAGAGACCTGCAGTGCATGTCAGAGTTCTGAGCAGGCAGTTCTAAAGCAGTTTGGGACAACAGAATATTTTTATTCCTTGAAATAGGTATGTAATTATGTCGTTGACATGGTTTCACTGGAGATAAAGAGAGAATGAGCAGAACAGAAGGGTAATTAATAATGACCTTGGAGAGTCTTTGCCCCAGTCCCATACTGGACTTCTCCCGCAGCCAGGCCAAAACTCCAGGTGACACAAAACCAGCTTCATAAAAACCTACGTGGCTGAAACATTAATGCACTATTGTACTTTTTTTTTTTTTCTAAATTGCTTTTGAAAAATCAGACTTTCTTAATAAACTTAGATAGAATCTGGCTGTAAAATTTCCTGGTATGTTTTATGTTGCAAACACAGAATTGTCTGCTCCAATAATTCCAAAAATTTCCATCTTTTTTAATCTTATTTGGATACATTGAACTTGTCACCATGTTTAGCATCTGAGTAATGCAGCAGCAGGACCAAATTGACTCCTGTTTCATTTGAAAATTTGTTATCAAGAAGTTGTCGTGTCTCATTTGACTGTCAAAAAAAAAAAAAATTGTTTTGGGAACTTCTCTTTCCTTTTATATTTATAACATGTGTTGTTATGCAAAGGAAAAGATTGTTAGACCCATTGGCCTGAGAAAACCCAGTTCCCACTAATTCCATGATAATTGGATTCCACTGCCATTGATTTTAATAGGGGCAGCATACCTGTCTGGCATCTCTTAGTTCAAAAAGCTTGAGAAACTTTTTGGAAGATGTGTTAAAATTCAAAGTGAATTGGAACCATTAATTAAACCGTCAAGTTATAATTTAAGCAAATGTATAAATTGGTGTAATGTAAAAATACAAGAAAGTTTGAGGTTCAACATTTGAAAATAATTGGGAATCATTTCAGATATTTTGTAAAACATCAATAGTTTTATTAGAATCATAGAATGGTTAGGTTTGGAAAGAACCTTAAGATAGTTCCAATCCCCCTGCCATGGGCAGGGATGCCTCACACTAGACCATGTTTCCCAATGCTCTGTCCAGCCTGGCCTTGAACACTGGCAGGGGCAGATGCGTTTACCACCTCTTTGGGCAACCTGTTCCAGTGCCTCACCACCTTCATCATAAAGAACTTCTTCCTTACATGAAACTTAAACTTCCCCTTTTTAAGTGTAAACCCATCACCCCTTGTTCTCTCACTGCAGTCCCTGATGAAGAATCCTGCTCTGTCCTCCTTATAGACCCCCTTCAGATACTTGAAGGTCTCCATGCAGCTTCTCTTCTCCAGGCTGAGCAGCGCCAACTTTCTCAGCCTTTCTTCATATGGGAGATCCTCTGGGGCTCTGCTTACCCTCTTGGCGCTCCTCTGGACTGCTCCAGCAGCTCCATGTCATTCAGTAAAAGGCAATGAGACAACCTACCTTTTGGACTTTTCTCATGCACTTCTGACAACAACAACAAAAAAGTTTCAAATTTGGGGGGGTTTAAAAAGAATTAGTGAGAATTTTCTTCATTAAGATATACTTTTATTTCTTCTCTGAGATTTTAAAGGATTAACATATTTAAAACTGCATAATTTTTGTTTACAATCTGGAGTGATTGTGTTAGGTATTTGTAATGCCTTAAAAACAATTTCTTTTTATTATTTAGAAGTTAGTAGAATTTCTTGAGTCTCCCAGAGACAAGGGCACATCTAAACTGTTTCTCATGAGAAGCTGTACATTTGTTTTTTTAAGATCAGTCTTTGCTACACTGAGCAGTGTCATTTCCTTAGCCTTAGACTGGCTGTGATCTTCAGGTGCAGAATGTCTGTGCTTCTTTAAAGTAAAAGAAAAAAAAAGATAACAAAACCCATATGTAATGGTTCTGACCATATTTGATTTTGTTGACCTCTTTCTGAGCTGTTTAATAGACAACTGGTTTGTTTTATTTATCTGACTGGTTTTTTTTCATATTGTTTCAGGTTATCAGCACTGTTGCAGATCATATTACAGCTTATGCTCAGATTTGACCCTCTCTAGGGGTCACTTTAATCAGATCCTTATCATTAATGCAGTGATAAATAGAGATGCTTTAGAAACAGTATACAGATTATTTTTTTAGTGCCTCTCTGTATCATGTTTTATACAACCAGGGATCAATGTCAGACCTTTATGGATATAGCTTAGGTTGCATTCAGTAACTACAACCTAAAGCCCTTTAAATAATGTTAACTTAATAGCTGACATTTTTATGAAATAAATCTGCAAGGGGGGGGGGGGAATATAATATTGCTCTACAGTCGGGAAGATATTTATATTTAGTTTCATCCCAAACCTACAGGGATGCTTTTAGTTTAAGAATTGCCTCTGAAGTCCCCACTTTAAAAAAAAAAAAACGAAGAAATCAAAGCTTTTAAGGAAAAAAATTGAGTGCTCTGCCATAGGTGGCCCTTGGTTATTGCTTTTACAATGATACTTTTTGTGAGACTCTACATAATTTTGTGCTTTAAGGTCTCTCATTCTTATGTTTTTCCCCTTGCAAATCTTGCTGGTCATCTTATGTCATAAGTGTTTTTCTCTCTTTATAGATTAATTGAGGCTGATTTGAAATATACTTTTCCATTTTCAATGTCGACTTTGTAGTCTTGTAACTTTCTGTAATGCATTTTCTCAAGTGTCCTTGCTCTGAAAGATGGCAAATTTGTAGAATGTGAATTTGCCATCTTGGTTGTATTTGCTTTAGTTTTAAAGTCTCCTTCTAAGCAGATAGCAGGTAAGCTTATGAGTGAAGAAAATAAGTTTTTCTATTAGAATTATCTGAAGTCTGTGTAGCAAGCAAATTAATTCAAGTGCACAGAACATGTTATTTGCTAGGTAAATGAAATAATTTGCTTAAGTTTTTATATTGTTACAGATTATTTTTACAGAAAACTTTCTAAAGTAATTTAACAGGCCCATAAAAGAGGAGAGGTGTTCATTGGAAAGATGTTTAAGTACAAATTTATGGTTTAACAGAAATCAGATACTTAGATTTGAAGATATATCATGAGTAAAATTGGATTGAGGACTGCACATAAATACCAGAATCTCAAGAGTTATTCTGCTAAAATTTCAGCCGATATAGTAAAATCTCAAAACATTCAGCTCATTCTTGAATATTTTCTTCTTGGTCTTGAAATATTTTCTTCCTACTTGGAAATACAAACTGTATGGGTAGGTTTGGTTATTTGATTCAGTTAGAAATCACCTCTCCAAAAGAAGAAATATCAAAAATATTCAGGACTATGGAATGATTTTGAGATTTTCCACTGATGTATTTCATCCTCCATATGGTTTGTTACTGTAGAAATGTCCTCAATAAAGTATTAAGGTTTAGAATGGCATTAGCAGGTATTTGAGGTTTAGCATGGTCAAGAAAAGTAGCTGTAGGGGATTTTGTTACCTTTTCTATTCCTTCCACTTGTAATTTTTGTCCAAGCTGGGAATCTTATGGTTAAAATGAAGATACAAAATGCAAGTCCGTCAGAGATTTCATTACTCTATAAAACTTTCATAACGTTAGCCATATTTCTTTAAAACTTTACCTAAAACCCTATATTTTTTTTAAGGCTTACTTCTTTAGGAGCTAGGAAATATTCAGCCTGGTACATTTTGCTAATGTTTTGCTCATGCAAACAGTGACAGTGACTGCCACAGAGAACTAACTCTGAGCTACCATATTCTGTTCCGGAGACAGCCAGGGAGCAACTGTCCTCAGGAAAATGTGATGGGTGTTACCGTAGACTGAGCTATGGAATAGATTTATGTTGTAGTGATCATTTTCAACACTTTATACTGACAATGAGATGGTTGTGTACTTATACCAAAACCAAATTTTCATTCGCTTGAAAATTTTGAGAGATGTTTCTATTATTTGTTTTGAATGGCCTGTAAAATTCATCTTATAATCTTGCATTGCTGTAACAGCACTAACAACCAAGAGGAAAAAAGTCATGTTCATTGCAAAATTATAGCTAGTTTTACTTTCCTTTTTCTTGCATATTAATCATAAAATCTGTCAGCCTTTCATTTCAGGAGTCTTGGTCTCTGTTGTAGTTACTATCAATGTAAGAATATTAGACCAAGTAAGATTTCATGGGACAGGAATGTTTGCAAGCGTTCACTTTGATTTCACACAGAACATTTGAAGTTGTGGCTGAATTAGATTGTACTTCTTTAAAAGGACGTTTGAATTTTCTAATAGATTAGTGTATTGTATTTTTAATTGGAAACCTGTTACTGGAAAAAAGTTTCAGTATTTATCTTGGAGAGAATGAAGTGGCACCTTTCATGTGGATCCAAGAAAATGTAGGACTATTTTAAAATTGCTGAAACACACTTCTTTATGAGTGAAAGGTGAACAGCTGGAATAGTGCTGTTCCATTCAGACACTCAGGATTTAGTTGGTATACTTTATGCACTCTAAATAAGAAAACTGGAGGTACATGATTGATATGAGGTGTTTAAAGAAAATTTAAACAAAATGCCTTTCTATTAAGCAAAATGATAATACATTTATCTGGAAGTCATCCAAAAGAAACATCTACAATCTTAGTTAAATCTCTTCTGATACTGTAAACTGTATTGTTGCTTGTTTGTGAATGAACTTTGTATCTTACTTGGCTAGATTCCTAAAATAATATTGAAATTATTATTTCATTAATTTCTCTGTGCCTTGACATTTAAAAATCTGTTAAATTTTGGTGGTTTGGGTTTTTTGGTTGTTTTTTTGGGGGGTGTGGTGATATTTTAGTGGTGTTTTGGTTGGTGTTTGAGTTTGTTTTGTTTTGATTTATTGTTCTTTCTTTTGTTGTTGTTGGGGGGGGGTTGGGTTTTTATTTTAGATCCCTCTTCAGAAGCCCTCCCTTGCCTCTTCCTTTTTATACTGGTCCCCCTAATAAAGGTGAGTCACCATGGTTCATCTTGCTTACATCCTTGAATATTGTGGTTAAAACAACACTATAGCACTTATTTTTAGCCTTCAGTGGATTTATATTAATGTCGTTCTTCTTCATAAGTCTCCACATACAGCTAAGAATTACTCTAGTGGTGATAATCTGAATTTTCAAATGCCGTCATGTATAAATGTACTTTTCAGGACATTATTAATAAAGCATGTATCTATGTGAAAGTACACATGCCTGTCTCTGCTTTTGGCTTCTGCACATTCTCAATAATACGAAGTATGAAAGGGCCTTAGATGGATATTTAACTAGATTTTCTATACTTGTTGACATGTTAACTGGTCTTAATGGATCTTGACAAATACTAAGTTAATGAGTGCAACAGATGGATAATAAAGGAGTGTAAAAACCTAAACCCAGATTTTCTCAGTAAAGTCTGAAATCACTATATATCAAGCTGTTTCTAATACAGCTCATGATTAGATCATGCTACTATTTTTAAAACTGCATTATTCTACTTTTTCTACCATGTTTCATTAATTTGGAGGTGAAAAAGATCATATGTTTTATATAAGGCAAGACATTTTTAAGTGAAGGGGACGGTATAGAATCAGACAAGGATCCTGTGGACATTTGCAGTTTGAGTATATTTCTTGTGAATATCTGAGAAGATGAGTTTGCACAAAAGCTTATTATGAGATGCTAATTCAAGTCTTACATCCTTAAACTTTCTTGTTGCTAATCACCTGGAGCTGTGAAACTGCTACAATTTTAAGAAGCAGGAGATACAATCCCAACACACTGTATAGGCCTGTCTCTAAGGTGAAAGATGTGTTGACGGGCATTAAATCCCACTTTGAAGAAGATGATGTATTTAAGTCTGGATGCAAGGGGATCTGCAGAACTTCACTGAATGACAGTTACTAATACTCTCTCAATGTTAGTAGTGATTACTTTTACTCATACATTCCAGTAAGAACATCAATATTGCTCTGCTTTCTTGGAACTGAAATACAATTTCCATTTAAAGGCAAATTTCTAAACAACAAAATACAGAAATAAACATTTTAATTCATATTGAACATGCTGTATAGCATGTTGTTTACAGTGCAGTCCTAAACGCTGAATCACTTCACAAATGCATCTTTTGGCTCTTATGATTTTGGGGGTTAGAATTAAATGCCAGAAATCCATTTCACATCTAAGTAGGGTTTTGACAGTGGTTGAAACAACCAGGCAATTCCACATTATTCCACATGCTGACCCACATCATGCAGTTCTCATGCCATCAAAAGTGTTGCTGACTCCAAAAAGATACTATCTGCTTAAAACCTGACCTGCCAGACTGTCTAGGGCTGAAATTTTCACAGACCTGCATAAGACTAGAACCCGCACTTGCTATGCATAGAGCTGTAACTACATTCCACAATTCATTGTGCAAGCAGCCTGTGGCTTGGAAAAATATTTTCCCCCTTTCCAAATATACCTGTCAGATCACAACTATATACTTCAATAAGATTCAGTCAGGAAAGTTAAGAGGAGGAGAGATGGGTACCATGAGCCCTGAAAGTAAGTGGGAATGGAGAAAAATTGTGAACTGGAACCTCTGTTCATACCATAATCCAACTAATGTGATCTGCAAGTGATGAGTGGCTCCAGTTTGTTTAAAGCCTTCGATTCTGTTCTTGTCTCTGCTGACACTGGTACTTACTTAAAACATCAATATAAAAGATCAGTACAGATTAAAGATAACAAAATATATGGAGGGTGTTTGTTGAGATGTCTGCAGAACTTTTAGAGTGCTTACACAGTATGCTAAATTAAACCTAATGTATTTTTGATCTGTTACCTTCTGTCTGACCAGAGGCTTCAGAAGTAGGTGACTGAAATGGACAAACCCTCTTACATCATGACAGTGGCATAATCTCCATATGGAAAAATCTTTTCTAAACCCTAAAAGCTAGTTAGATTCTGCCTTGATGATCATCTGATGACCCAGATCTTACAATCTCAGCTTACACCATATGAATTCCAAGGAGGTTCTTTGGCTTTAAGTTGCTTTGGGCATTGTTACAGCATTGCGTCTGGGTTGTTTTTTTTTTTTTTTTTGGCATCTTGGGTGTATTTTCTGTTTCCTAGTTGCTAAGGTAATCTCTTCTGGAAGTGAAATCTGTCAGTTCAGCTTCCTGAGGTAGCTAGAATTTGGTCATGAGTGCAACATTCCTATACAATTCACAAATCCACAGTATCTTTGCCCAGTGTCAGCTGCAAGCATGCTGATTTACAGTTTCCCTCATGCACTGTGAGAGTGTTTACAATATAGGCTCAACCTTAGCAAAATTATTTTGAAGAGCAGTCAACTGAGCACCAGTACAAAACCTAAATCTTTAAAGGTTATTGATTCTGAGCAGGCTATTGCTGAAGTTCAGTGATTTTTAATCTGGTGACCTCAAGAAATATTAAGAAACCTTCAGAATAAAAACAACAGATCAAAATTTAATTTTACATCTGAATTATCTTCAAGTAGACACACAGAATCTTTTTAAAACATGGATTTCTAGGATGTCCTAATCCTAGCAGTGTCCTTCTCTATGTTTAGTTTTGAGAAAGTTGTCAGAATATCACTTTTTTCCCTGCAAATGTGATGCTTTTAGAAATAAAAATTCTAAATATTTTTCTCTTTTTCTCACTTATTGCTGTCTTTTTTTACTAGCAAGAATTTAAGAAATCTTTTTCCATCTATAGGTTTTGTTAAAAAAAAATTAAAATTAAAACTCAAACTGTAATGAGATTATTTTTGCTCTTTTCATGAACCAAAGTTTCAAAAAATTTCACTGTTTTTATTGAATCTCATGAATGCATGTACGTTCTCTGCTCCATCACTCACTGGATTTGCAGGGTAAACACATTCAAGCCTTTGTTCTGAATAAAACAGAATAATTACACTAAAGTGTACCTCCAAAAGTATGTGATTATACTGGTCAGTCCTGGCTAGTCTGAAGATTGTTTTCATCTGACTAGAGTCCAAATCATGCTGAGAGATTCACCTTGATTACATTTTTATTAGGTCTAAGTAGGCAAAAGCTTTCAGGTTTTCCCTTCCTCTTGCAAAAAACTCAAAACCCCCCAAAATCCAAAACAAAAAAAAAAAAAAAAAAAAAAAACCTCAAATTATT
>JAOEHY010047930.1:0-36917 GCA_025447955.1 Psilopsiagon aurifrons | reverse complement strand
GGGCCGGGGCGGCGGGTCCGGGTAGGAGGCGGCGGTTGTCCCGTCACGGGAAGGGCGGTGCGCCGCGGAGGCGCCGCTTTCCTCCGTCGCGTCTCCGCGCCTGAGGCGGCCGCGGCTGGGCCGGGCTCACCGGCGGAAGGCTGATGATGGCGTACTTCTTGGAGAGCTTCTGGGTATGCGGGGTGTTCCGCCGCGCCGTGGGTGGATCGGGCAGGGCACGGCTCGGCTCGGCTCGGCTCCGTTTAGTGCAGCTGGGGTCTCCGCCTGCGGGAGCAGCTTCGGCTCTTACGCCACCCCGGGGCCTGGGCCGGGGCCTTGCCGCGGAGGGGGCGCGGCGGGGAGCGGTGGCCGCCACGGCTCGCTTCGGGCGGGTTGAGCCGCGGGTGAAGCGGGGTACCTGTCTGCGCTGCGCTGACCTCGCCCGGGCAGCTCGCGAGGGGGGACCGCCGCCCCCTGGCCGGGACCGCCGCCGGTGCTCGGGGTGCGCGGGGGAGGGCCGGCGGGGCCGCGGGGAGCCGGGCCAGGGGATGCTCGGGGTCTCGTCCTCGCAGCAGCGCGGTGCGCGGATGAGGCTTAGGCTGCGGACTGGTCTCCCCGTTAAGCCTCCCGAACAATGCGGTTGTCTAGGGGAACAGCTTCGACTGTAGCAACTTAACAGTGGTATCACGCAAACGCCAAGCTGCGGCTCGGAGCTCTGTGCTTTTGTACCGGTGGACTTGTCTGTGTCTGCATGTCAGAAGGTACAGCCTGAACAGGAGCCAGCTAGGGAAACAACAGGCGTTACAGTCTGCTTTAGATACACAGACTATTAATCATTTCTGCACACACGGATGTTTTTCCAGTGGGTAGAGATACATGGAGAAAGTATAAAATATGAATTTGGATTATCACTAACACTGACATGGGATGACAGCTTGTTTTCACTGTGGCTGTAGCTTGTCTGACGCTGTAAATTAAGCGTTCTTGTAATAATCGTGCTGTTTACAATGTTGCTGTTTCTTTGCGTGTTTAGGCTTCAGCGTGCAGCTCTCTACCAATAGGTGTAACGCCAACATGGGTATTTGTTGAGCCCGAAACAAAATGGAAGCAACAGTTATCCTTAATGCGTCAGGAAAACTAATTTCGTGAATACAATGTACTGTTCTTGACCATAAAGCGCAGGTCAAGCCGGGTTTTATGTTCTGTTTGCAGGGTTGTTTAATTTTGACTTTTTGAGTTTTGTTTTCAACAGAATATTAAAATCTAATGAAACAAGATACTAGATTCGCTCTTTTGGCATAGGGATCCATTAAATTTGAAGCTCCAGGGTGGGAGATCATTATTAATATATGCAAATTTTTTATCTTTCGTAATAATAAAATTGAAAATAACACATTTTCATTGGAAAAGTTACTATCTCATCCTAAAGATTAAAGCAGAATTGAAGGTTTTTATTCAACTACCACAACTGAAATCAAACACTTTTCTGGGTTTTTTTTTGGTTTTTTTATGTGTTGTGGTGTCTTCATTTAACCATTTGTCTGATCAGTTGTATTTTATTTTGTTAGTCAAGAATTTTTTTAAGTCAGTGAATTTTCTTAAGTCAGTGAAGGCAGATGAGCCCTTGCCATACACTGTTTCCCTGTCTCTGTCTTCATTAATATTGCCAGTGAAAATGAGTTAGTAGACATATAGCCAATTTTGCATTTTCTCTTTCTGCTCTTTTTTGTCTTTGCCTTACATCTCTGTTGTCCTAGTGTAGGACAGTGCCAGGAAAGGTTTTCTTCTGTTGATGCAAGTTTTTCTCCTGCTTCCAAAAATGACACAAAGTAGGGCAAGAAGAGTATTTTGTGTTTGTGTTGTAGTGACTACAATGACATTAGAGGTGGTCCTAAACTTGCAAAACCTGACTGAGAAACCTTTGTAATACCATGGACAGGGTTTTATTTTGTGTAGAAGCATAATAAAAAGAAATAGGGACTGCTCCATCTTTGCCATGTGAGTAAATAGCTTTCAGGATTAACTGTACTTTCTAAATATGATGTTTTTTTGAGGTCAAAATGTTGAGTTTCTATATATCCTCAGAACCAAGCATAAATTTCAGCTTCACTCATTTTGGATCATTAGGCTTCTCCATTTCTACTAACTTTCTAGAGCAGGAATTGTTACTGCGATGCTTTGAAAGAATTGGGGTACAGTATGCTTTGAAATGTGGAGGGAAAGTTAATATGGAAATCAGAAGATTGCTGTTAAAATGTATTGAATGCATAATGACTAAAAATAATGAAAAGAAATCCATGAGGAGAATGTAAGGCAGTATTGTGTGGAGCTTCAAAATAATTATCTTCTATTTCTTGCTTTTGCCTTGCTCTTCTACATAACAGCAGTCAAAAATATATTTGTCACCTATGGAATGGGATGCTTATACTTTCTATGATCTGAAAATGATTCCAAAGAATAGCTAATAGTGAATAATTTGAGGTACATGCTTCCACCAGTTTGCCCCTGAAATTGTGCATTGGAAATGGAAGTCTGCATCTTGAGCTCTACAATGCTCTCTTGATTTGATTATTTGCTGTAATAAGACATCCAAAATTTGAAAGGCTTAATTGATTTCTTTAGAAGAGAGGAGTGACATGTGAATGTATATCAATTTCTTGCACACTATTGGGGCTACTGTCTTCTAAGAACTTTGTAAAAGTGCTTGTGTAAACAAAACAAATCTTAGCTTCTTTGTTGTAATAGTCTTCAAGCTTATAATGAGACCTTCATCTTTTACTGCTTTTAGAAGTTTATTAATAGTTGCAATTTGCTGTTGATGTTGTTAGATGTAAGAAATCTGGATTCCTTATGGGCACGCCATTTGTTGACTGCTTGTAAGGGATCATAACGAAGACTGTTTTCAGGATTTGTGAAGTTGAAGTACAGAGACCTGTACTGTCACTCAGAATTTTTTTCTGTTGCTTTAAAAAGGTAGGGGCCTGCTAATAGAGCACAGCAATACAGAGCAGTAGTTGGCAAAGTTGGTAGGATACAGTTACTTTTTTGTGGTATCAGAAATTGTGAAAAAGTAGCGCAGCCTATAAATGGCTTTCATTCTTGTGGCTGAGTTTTAGGTATTCAAGTCAGGTGGCCAAACATCCCCAACTCCTACTTAGGATGTTGTCATAAAACACTGGGTCTTGCTACTATGTATGTGCTACATCAAAACAGTGATGTAATTTAAAGGAAACACTTTTGTAAGTTATTTCCAGTATACGTATCCATGTTTTAGCACTTTGAGTACGCTCATACTGATACAGTAGAATAAAAAATGTTCGTTATCATTGATTTGCTTTTTTCTTGACTCTGACAAGAAGTGTTCCGTAAACTTTGACATTGTATTTAAACTGACTGGTGCAGGTGATATGTTTGGTAATTGTCTATTAAAACTATGTGAAGTGAACAAAAATAGACCCTTCTAAGCCAGTCAACATTAACTTATTGGAGTGTTTTAAATTAATTTGCTTAAACTATTGGTAAATGTTATGTATAGCTGGAACTGGTCTCTGTGTAGTCCTGTGCTTGGTAACTCTGGTAGTCCCGAGGTATAAAAATACATGTTTAAATTGGCTTTGGTGAATTCATCTTATCTTTTTATTTGCCTGTGTTACAGCTTTTGAGAATGACTGTGAGGAGGATTCCTTTCTTTTCATGAGCTCTTGTGACATGTAAAGGCTGGTGTTGTCCAGGGTTAATAATCTTAGTTTTGTGAACAGGCTTGCTCTAGTAAGTGTAAGACGTATTGTGTTATGCACTTACATGATATGAGTGACACTGAGACTTGTCAAGCGTCCATCTGGAGTTCCATGCGTGTGTTTACGAAGTGCTGTTTTTCTGCTTGGCATAGAGGTGGATGTTCCGTTTCTGGGAGCTGTTGTGCAATGTTTATTTAGTCTCCTCCCTCTGCCTGTGTGCATCTAGGGTGAGTTGGCAACTTCCCATCTCTATGTTCAAAAAATATTTTTAATTATCTAGACATAGAGGAAAATATCTGTCCTTCATGTACGTAGGGCTTTCCTGAAGCTGGTATTTGTTTAATTTATTGAAGCTGGAAGAAGGAAATTAAAATTGCTGCTTTCTTTTGTGTTCGAACATCTCAAAACTTCCAGTACTGAAGAAGAATCTGTGCCCTGTGTAAACATCAGGTGACTGCTTTTTTCCATGTTTCAATACTCTCAATTTTCAGTAGCTCTTTCGGACATGCAGGAATCAAAATTTACTGATGGCTAGCTTTTGAAAATATAACAATATAACATTTATCACATAAGTATTTTCATGTGTATGGGGCCCATAATATTATTTAATTGCCTAAGTGGAATGGATGAAGC
Source organism: Psilopsiagon aurifrons (assembly GCA_025447955.1). Lineage (NCBI taxonomy): Eukaryota > Metazoa > Chordata > Aves > Psittaciformes > Psittacidae > Psilopsiagon > Psilopsiagon aurifrons. The sequence goes on along the minus strand of JAOEHY010047930.1, from coordinate 32,568 downwards.
ACATGCTATTTATTTGAAACTGCGTTACAGAATAGCAGTATAAAGAATGATTTTCAGAACATTGAAAATGAGTTTATACATCTGTCTTGGTTTCACCTATAACTGTTATTTTTCTCCTTCCTAGTAGCTGGTGCAGTGCTGTGTTTCAGCTTTAGTCTGAGAACAATGCTGGTAACAGACCAATATTTTAGTTGTTGCTAGGCACTGCTTGCCCTGATCAAGAACTTTTCAGTCTGTCATGCTCTGCCAGTGAGGAGGGGCTTGGAAAGCCGAAAGGGAGCAGACACAGGACACCTGACCTAAACGAGCCAAAGGGGTATTCCATACCACAGCACCTCATGCCCAGTATATAAATGGGGGTGTCACCTGGAAGGCCCAGATCGCTGCTGGTATCAGTCGGTGGGTGGGGAAATTGTATTGTGCATCACTAGTGTTTATTGGGTTTTATTCCTTTCTCCTTTTAGTTTTATATCTCTCCCCTTGTTATTTCCCTTATTATTATTAATAGTAGTGGGTTTATGTTATACTTCAGTTACTGGGCTGTTCTTATCTCCACACTTGGGTTTTATAGTCTTTTGATTCTCCTCCCCATCCTGCCGGGAGGAGGGAGGAGGGGAGGGTGAAGGGGAGAAAGGGGTGAGCAAGTGGCTGTGTGGTGCTAAGTTACAAGCTGGGCTTAAACCATGACCAACATCCCTGGAGTTAAGGAGAATTCCTAGTGCTTCATTTCTTTAAAGTGTTACTCTTTTGAGTGAATGAAAAGATGTTGACAGTACAGGTGGACAAGCCATAATGAAGAGTGCACATCTTCCTAAGTTTGTGAGGATTTGTTTTGGTTAATATTTGGAATTTCTGTTTTAGAGTTCCAGGAATGAGCAGAGTCTCTGTTCTGTTGCACTAAAATCTGTGCGTTAATTGTTAAAATAGGATATCTTTCAAGTTGCATTAATCTTGCAGTTGCTGAACAGTTACACCTAGTTTCAGCAAATACTGAATTTTACCTGTATGAGAAAACTGTGCTCCCCTGCCCCACCTTAATGGATTGTCTATGGTTATTACTTGGCATATTGGTTCAACAGTAATTGAAGTGTAAAACTAGCTATAGGACAACTTCTCTGGACCCGACCAAAACAAGAGGCAAAGGATACAAACTTTTCTATTCTTACGCTAAAAATTTAAGCAATTTGATTTCCCACATTCATTCTTTTCTAGGCTTTTCTCTTTAGCATTTATCTAACCAGATGGGAGGGGTGTTGGTCATATTTCATTGATAAATCATATTTGCCAAAGGCGGTTCTAAGGTTTAAATAGGATTTGGAAACTTAATTTGGAGATTTCCCAGTTTTCATTTTATGACAATTGGAAGTAAATTAGGAACCTAAATCTTGTTATCATTAAAAAGAAGCCCTGTAATTAAGTTGCAGTACCACTTCCAAATATTACTGTTTGAATGTACGTCTGCCTGTTTCCTGGAGACAAAGCTGTGGTTTGGTAGGTGATATGGTCATGTTTAAAGGGTTGAGGGAATGATTGTGCATGCTTAACCACTGCTAATACATATTCTAAAAGCATAGTCTGAAATGCCAGTAATTCACTTATTGTCAATGTTTCTTTACTTTCTGAACTTAGACAACATCAACCTTCGTCTGAACTTCTCTTATCAAACTTAAACATTTGACCAAAACAAGAATGTATGTAAGAGCTGCGTGTGCCTTTTATTGTGTCATATACTTAGTTTTGCTGTGAAAACACATTTGCAGCTGTCCTTTTCTTGCTTTTCACTCTCTTGAAACAAGTAGTACACATCTGACCAATGATGGGAGCTTTAGAATCGCTTTAATAATTGAGAAACATTTGTTTATACTGGTTAAAAAGACACTGCTGTAATAGAGAGAGTATTCACTTTTTACACTAATAGACATTAATATTGAATGGTTTAGTCCAAAGTGACAGAGCTGGCGCTCATATATTTTGGTACAAGCATAGGAAATACATGCTCCTCCTGATTGCCTGGAAGTTGCTACTTTACCAAATGTAGGCTTTAAATTAAAAATCATCTCTACATACAACACATGAATTTATTTTTAAGAATTTTCAAAGTCTGTGATGTAGCTCAGTGAAACAGAGTTCCTGTAATCTGCTTCCTGTTGTGCACAAGTCATGGAAATGCTGAATTCTGACTTCACATTTGCTGACATTGTTACTTTCATTTCCATGAGGAGATCATTGCGGTTAGTTCTTATGAAGGGAAATGGAAGGACTGTCTGCCTGTGTTTTCTGTGATTTTATTTTGTATTCAAGTTTGGTCAGGAATGGCCTCATTGTAGGGTTATTTAAGTGAAGTCTTTACTTGTATTTGAAGTCCTGTTTCCCCTTACGACTTGCTGTGAGGGTCATCTATATTATACAGACAAGATATCTCTCATAGACTCATAGAATAGTTAGGGTTGGAAAGGACCTGAAGATCATCTAGTTCCAACCCTCCTGCCATGGGCAGGGGCACCTCACGGTAAACCATGCCACCCAAGGTTCTGTCCAACCTGGCCTTGAACACCACCAGGGATGGAGCATTTGCAGCTTCCCTGAGCAACCCATTCCAGTGCCTCACCACCCTCACAGTAAAGAATTTCTTCCTCAGATCCAATCTAAACTTCCCCTATTTAAGTTTGAACCCATTACCCTGAGTCCTGTCACTACAGTCCCTGATGAAGAGTCCCTCCCCAGCATCCCTGTAGGCCCCCTTCAGATGCTGAAAGGCTGCTATGAGGTCTCCATGCAGCCTTCTCTTCTCCAGGCTCAACAGCCCCATGTTTCTCATCCTATCTTCATACAGGAGGTCCTCCAGTCCCCTGATCATCCTCGTGGCCCTCCTCTGGACTTGTTCCAACAGTTCCATGTCCTTTTTATGTTGAGGACACCGGAACTGCACACAATACTCCAAGCGAGGTCTCACGAGAGCAGAGTAGAGGGGCAGGATCATATGGTAGTATAAAATGGGAAAACTGGAACACCAGCTTCTGAAGAGAGGGTTTTGTTAGCTTTAGGGCAAAAGGTGAAAACTGATAATGAACTTTAAAGTAATTAAATTCAGCCTATCTGGAGAGGTGACCACTTACATTTTGCATTCTCATGCACAGTTTTACAGTTGTTTTCTGTTGAATGATAGCAGGATCATCCTTAACAGTTTCTTACCTGCAAAATGTCATTCATAAGTCTTTCATGCTTACCTAAAAGTCTGATGTGTAGAACCTGATGTTGTACGTCGCAACAGAGGCTCCACTTTCTCCAAGATGCAACTTCTAGAAGAATCTGCATCTGACTTCACCATCTGTCATAGCAGTGCTTCTGAATGGGAGTGGAAGGTCTTATCAATTCTTTCTGCTACATGCTGCATTTATTTGTTTTTGAGTGGGCTGATACTGGGCTTTTAGTGGTCCCAGTTATTACTGTTGCCAGCAGGAAGGAGCAGGTAAAAATACTTATGAAGAAAAATTGGCTTGATGCACAGTTTCCATGTATAGAATTTTATACAATGCGTGTGGGGAGAGGCATTGTAGAGGAAAAGCTATCAAAACACAAATGAATAGTGTCGATGGCGTATGTGTATGTAAGAGAATACATACTTATTTTGTAAATTGAGCTACCTTTTCTCTTAGCCTCAGCCTACATGTCTGTGTTTATCCTCAATACAGAGCCTTAACTTTGGAGCTTATTACATGAATATTTTGAGCTACTTTTCAAGAACATAACTATTGAATGTTGTGGACGGGGTATACGGCTTTCCTAAGAAGAAAAATGTCTGCTCTCTGCACTGAATTTTTTCATGCTTATTTTGACATGAGTATACAAATGTCTCCAAACACAAGTAGAAAATAACATAATTTTTAGAATTTTAATCAGGTTAATTATCAGAACTCTTGATTATTGAACAGTTTTGAAGTCTAGATATTTGTTCTTATAGGTGGAGTCTGATATTGGTAAGAGAGGCTACATTTGACAATTTATTCACAAATGAAAAAATGCCTTTTACTACTACCAGGTTTAAACCATGTAGGCCCTCCACTCTCAGAGCTTGGTTTGGACTTGCTGCTTTCCTTAAACCTAAATATTTTTCTTACCTAGCCTCTTAACCTCTGATAACTACTGAAAATGTGTAAAATATGTGGCTTTCAGGGGACTTTTTTTTTTTTTAATTGAGAAAAGTATTTGTTCTTTGTTGTGCTTTCTGCTATTCAACGTGAAGTCAGGAAGAAGAGTAGGGCTGATTAATTTTTCCACTTAATTTTTCTAGTTCATTTAGAGTAACCTTCAGTTACAGATAGGGAACAAGGTCACAATGGGTATTTGTAGTTTTGGCTCATTTCGTTCTCCAAAGAGCTGCAAAGTTACATTTCTGACAGATTATGAGCTGTCAGGAAGGCTGCAGCCAGAGGCTGGGTCATGGCTATGCTACTCTTTCCTGTATTTCTAAAGTGACAGGAAATTTATGGAGCTACAGTATAGAAAAGTCCCCATTAAATCTCCCATTTTGAAAAGCTCAGAAGCAGTCTGTGTTCAGCACATTTTGATAGATGTGTTGGTTTAGCTGGAAGAAGCGCCTTAAGGCAAAGGGAAAGAACATTTCTTAGAGAGTTTTGTTACCTGGAAGAAGCACCTAACATTTACTTGTAAATGTTTATCTCCAAATTTGGGTACAGTAAGAACTTTGGAGTAGTTAAATAAGAACTTTTCTACAGTCATTTTTGTCACTGCAAAATGTTACTGAGGTCTTAATTACAGATTATCTTGGTGTTTTTCTAATGTGGGGGCATTCAGGTTTTATACTGAATAAATACAGGAAAGTAATAAGCTACTTATTAGTGCATCAGTGATTAAAATTATTGTGGGTTTCAGACTAGAAGGAAAAATAGATGGGAATTAAACTGTTTAAGCTGGTTCTTGAAAGTGTAAGACAACATTTAAAAAAAAATTACATTTCTTATTAATTGGTGTTCTTATCCCATTTTTCCAGTTTATAAAAGATTTGCTCAGTAGGTGGTCATCTTAGTTAGCTATGCTTTCATATATTAAATTTAGTTCTGCTTGTAGTTTTAAGAGACCTTTCTGTAAGTGCATTTATGCGAAACTGATCTGCATTTTGATAAACTTTTTCAGGTTAGAACTTGCTGCAGCCTTAGGAACTGTGATTTTATAGGTGTTTTTTCTTTTTGTTTGTTTGGTTTTGTGTTCCCTGATGCTTGAAAGAAGTAAAGCAATTAATCCTGGCTAGTAATATGAATCAAATTGCCTTCTTTTATCTATCATTTTTAAATTCATGTGTTTGTGCATGGTGCCCTTTAAGGCTACTTGCTGTATCGTTGATTGATGTATTATCTGGTGCAGTTAACAACTTCACAGAAGTGTGCCTACTACGGTGGCTCCTGCAGAGTTCTTCTGTCTGCCTATGGCTGCTTCCACCTACATAAACTGGCATATCACTGCCTGCCGCCTGCTCTTTGCTCCCACCTCTTCTGCTAAGCAATGCAGCTCTTTGTGTCCTCATAGTGATCTGGATCACCGATCTTTGTTTTTATTTGCCTTTATTATACAGCTTTTTTTTTCAGCTGTATAATTTCCTTGATCAGGTAGACCTCATGGCTGCACAAACGAATTTTTCTGGAAAAGAAAGGACAGAAATACTTTGTGGGGTGTGTGACCAAATTCTCAGGCTTCTGTCACTGGAGATGTAGAACTGCTGCTGTGAAAAGTTCAGGATTTTAAGAAGTATGTGAATGTCCTTAAGTGCATCCAGAGAAGGGCAACAAAGCTGCTGAAAGGGCTGGAAGACATGTTCTGTGAGGAATGACTGAGGGCTCTGATCTTGTCTAGTTCAGAGAAAGGAGGCTGATGGGTAACCTCATTGCTCTTTGCAGCTTCCTGAGGAGGGTAAGTGAAGAGAGGTGCTGAGCTTTTTTCCCTGAGATGCAGTGGCAGGAGGAAGCTGTGCCAGGGGAAGTTTAGGCTGCACATTAGGGAGCATTTGTTTACCAGGAAGGTGGTCAAACACTGGAACAGGCTTCCTATACAGGTGGTCAATGTCTCCAACCTGTCAAGTGTTTAATGGGCATTTGGACAATGCCCTTCACAACATGCTTTAACTTTTGGTCTGCCCTGAGTTAGTCAGGCAGTTGGACTAGATAACCATTGTCGGTTCCTTCCAACTGAACTACTGTAACCTGTTCCATCTTCTTTCGCTTGTACTCTGAACATGCATGCAGTTTTCCTGAGGGCATGCTTCTGTGTCTTTTGTAGCAGCTGAGTGGAGGGGAATGGATAGCTTGACAGGGAGACTTTTCTAGGAACAGTGGTACATGCTGTGCCATGCCTTACCTTCCTTTAATTTCTGTTGTTGGTTTCTTGTGGCTGGAGGAAGTTCACCACAGTGCCAGAGGTGATAAGATGGCTGAGTTTATCAGTGGTGAGGGCAATGTCTCCGTTTTAATGGTGAGGCACACCTTACTGGAAAATATTTAAGTTTTAAAATTAACCTCAAGAATGCACAAAGGGAAGATACTTGTGAGAAGGCGTTTTGTTGTTGGGTTTGTTGGTTTTTTTTTTTGACCAATATTAAAAAACCAGAAGATGATACATGAAGACCTGGGGAAGTTTTAAATCCAGTGATCTCAAAGTGTAAATATTAATTGATGGAAAATAATGAAAGATACAAGAGAATGAAGAGAGAGTACGATATTTAGTATGTGTTAAATAACTTGGGAAGTTAAAGAATACAAGAACTGTAGAAATCTAAAAAAGAAATGGGTTTGAATATAGCCTGGAAATATGTAATAGGAGAGTTGTCACTAAAAGGGTAGTGGTGGCTGCTGAGATGGTTTTAGTTTGTTTTACATGTAGAGGATTGAAGATTGAAAAGAGTTAATGGCATCTGGTAAAAAGGTGAAGCATTAGAAATCATTCAGGTCATGAAACTTGATCAGTTACTGCATAGGTTCTATATTTTGTTCTGTAATTGCTTTGGCGTGTTGTGTTTCTTAGTTATACTTCCTTTTTATTTATCTTTAGGGGGAAAGGAACAATGGCTTTGATGTCCTCTATCACAACATGAAACACGGACATTTGTCAACAAAAGACTTAGCAGACTTTATAAGAGAAAGGTGAGCATTCATCCTTGGTAATCTTGCCTCTTTAATATGCTGGTTTTGGTTTTGTTTGAGTTTGTCATCACGTTTAGCAGTAACATGCAAAATACATAAAAATCAATGAGCATTTTAAAATATTTCTTACATCACAAAAGAATATCTAGGTTTATTACATTCACTTTGAACTGAACAGTGACTCTTACGGATCAATTAATAACAAACTTCTAATTTTTCAGGTCTGAATTAAAAAATGAGTAAAAACCTAGAATTGTCACATAGGTGTCCAACACTCTGTCTGAGTGAATCCCAGTTTTTCTTCATGTTTGGAAGAAAAACTGTAATTCAAAGTAGCAAACTTTATCAGGCTTTTTAGCAGTCTTTTTCTGTAGACATAAAATAAAGGTATTAGCAACTGCTAGTCTGATCTTAAAAAATACGCTTTAAGATGATAAGAAACTAAGTTTTTTTAAAGAAAAAGGAGCGATACATAGGGACAAGAAAATAATATGCAGTAAATAATACAAGTTCTTCTCTATGGGATGGAAAAGACAGAATCGAAATCTGCAAATGTCACAACTTCCAGAACAGATGACTTAGTGTTGGTTTAGTTGTTCTGTGAAAGAAGACTGCTGCTGCTGCTACATTGAACAAAAAAAATTTCACTCTGGACAAAACCAATTGTATGTCTGCTTCAGATTTTTGTCTTACTTCAGTCACTCTCACCAGATAACACAAGGAGAAGTCTTGCAAGAGACTGATTGAAGATCTGTTTCAGTGAAGGTTTCTTGCAGTAAAAGCTGTCCCACAAAACAGCTTTTGTTTCCTGGAATTTTTTGTCAAAATTTTAGTTTTGGTCTCAAATAGATCTTAACAGTTTATTTTAAGCTTCCACAAAATGTAACAGCCATGACAGGTACTCTGTTGCACTGACATTTGCCTAGTTTCAAAGTGAATTGGAAAAAATGACGAATCTTTCAACTGAGCCAGAAACAGGTGAGTTCGAGCGCATGTGTGATGGACAGTCTGCTGTTGGAATGACTACACAACACAAGGAATTTTGTGTTTCAAGAATTCCTGATTCCAGAGAGCACATTATGATTCTATATCTGGCTTGGATTCTTTGCTTCATTATAGTGAATAAATAAAACTTAACTGTTAATTCGACACAAAATTCCTCGCAAAAATAATGTGGTATTCTAGTTTTTTTCACTCTGTAAATTTCTCCAAATGAGATTTTAAATGAGATGTACCTTTGCAGTCTATGTATAGTTTTTGGACCTTTCTCCATATATTAAAAGTGCTTCAGCTGAAGTTTCTGCTAATTAATTCTAGTGATTTGTGAAGGAGACCTTTATTTTCCCCCAGCTAAACAAGTTTAAATAACATTTAAGACTAAAGATATTTAAGACTAAAGACCTGAGGATCCATATCCTCAGTGAGAGATCAAGAAATGTTCTTGTGCATGAATAGGATGCAGCCTTTTAACAGCATTTTTGGTAAAATATGTGGAAAATTTCATTTCTCATTAACAGACTGAAATTCACTAGAATCTGATGCTACATTTTAATTTATTTAACAAGGCTTCAATACCATTCCTTAAAAGTTGCTTGCCCTGAGTGGAAACTGCTGGATAGCTAGAGACAGGTCTGAGTGGGTGATAATACTTTCAACAAGTTAGAGTAATTAATCTTTGTATATACTGTTTGACAGTAGTCACCTGGTTGGTCAGGATTGCTGGAATCTCCAGACAAGGCACAGAATTTGGGTTGTGTTTTGTGGAGCGATCTCAGAGAGAAAGGGAAGGTGATGGAGTATATCTGGATGTGCAGACTGTTCAGGGCACGAAAGACACATGTCTGTATGAAGCCAGTTTCTCTCACTTGTGGTGTTGAGGATAGTGTTTTGGTTGTATGCAGCCTATTTGAGGAAAAGTATGTTCTTCTCTTTTCTCCAACATTAGAAATAGTAATGAAAACAGAAAAATTGTATAGAATTTGGGAAAACTTTATTATTGTTAGCCTGAGAATTTTTTTTAAAGACTTTTCTTTCAAAACTTCTGTAAGAACCTTCTGAAATGGCAGAATTTTTCATACGAAAAAAAAAAAAGTTTGAAATGTGTTTGTAATAATCTATTATTTCTAGAGTGTATCTGCTGTTCCAAGTGGATATCCCTAGACGGAGCAGACGTTTTCCTTCTTGGCTGTGTCCATTTGGTCAATACCAATTCAATTTTCAGCAGTGCTGTTTCACTTTTCATCTTGGTTTTGAGTATCTCTTAGTGGTCAAGTGCTAAAAGAACTGAGACAGTTGAGTCTTTGGTTCAGAAATATGTCATCTGAAAGAGTGAATTTTGTGGCAGACAATCTGCTCATTATTGGTAAGTCTTGAGTGGAGCACATTATCTGTCTGCTGTAAGATAGGTGTCTTTGTTATGTTCTTGATAAAGCATGTAGTTTTTTTGTTAAAGAGCAGAAAATATAAGAAGTTTGGGCTGCCACCTTCTATTTTTATATTTCTTTAAATACTGGGAAGATAATGTCTTAATACTGTCTGCTACTTTGAGGTGTTAAATGTACATAAACACAATTCTTTATGTATAAGAAACTGCACAGGTGGGAAATTAACAGGTATTGTGTTGGCTTTTCTCCACAAGTTTTTCAAATGTTTTTCTGCACCACTTACCTGAAAGTGTTTGTCCTGGGTTTGGCAGTAGCAGTCATTTTTAAAAGAATCTCCTTGATGAGAAGAAACTGTCAATGCATATATTGCCATTTGACTAAATGGGGGGATGGTGAAGCACAGACCTATAGAATGTAGAACACATTGATAGAAGCTATTGATAATTAACCAAAATACCTTGTTCATCATGATAATTAAAAAAAAAAAATCATTCTATCTTCTGGGTGTCTCTGCACATGTGTGAGTTCCTGTGCAGTGGGCAAGAATTCCAAATCTTGGAAACATAAACATTTTCTTATCATTAAAAAACATACATATATAGAAGGAGGATAAAGTTAATTGACTTTTTTGTGGCAAATAACTTCAGTTATTTGTAGGTGACATTTAAAATGTAATTCAGTTGCTGCATTTTACAGTTTAATCTCTTAAGTTGGTTGTCCAACTGACTGGATAGTTATTTTGAAATTTCAGTAGGTTTAAATACATGTCCCTCTGTTTCATGTGACTACTGCTGCTTTGTTTGATATTTTCATGAGAAAACGTTTTGGTTGCAAAATGTTGCTGTGGAGAAAATAAAAACATTTGCCTTAGCCATAAATGGTCAAGTTAGAAATTGAGAAAGGCATTAATTCTTAAGCTCTCTCTTTTCCTCTCTCTTTTTCCCCTGAATAGAGTAATTACATAGCAGGAAAGAAATTGCTGCAAGCTTTTGCATTTTCAGGAAAAGGCAATTAGAGTATTCACTTGAATCCAGGGTGCTTCTAACTCTTAAGTTGACATCACATATTGAATATTGATTAAGGATAGAAAATTAAAATAGTGTGTGTCTTTAGCAATAGGAGAATAAGCATGATTGATGGGGGGAGAACCTGCAGGGAGTCACTCCTGTGACACTTTGTGTGTGACTGCTATTCCCTGGTGTTTGCCCCAGCAGAGGTTCTAAGGAGACACCTATGCTGATCTTTGGATTTTTGAATCTGCAAGGAGACAAGTAAAATTGTGGGTTTGAGTGCAGGAAAATATATTGAAACTTTATGTAGTGAAGAGGTTTTCCAAAATAAATTGGAATGTAATGAGACAGCCCTATTTAAAAATGAGTATAAACAGCAGAACACAATGTTTTACATTGCATGTTAATTTTAGTTTTACAAACTTAAATATCTTTATGCAAACAACTTAAGCAAACAAAAACATTCAGTTTGCTTATTTAAATGTTTTAGTTACAAATATATTTGATTTTGTTATTCTGTATATCTCTGCTGTTTAGACAGTGCTAGGCAGGTATTGTTATATCACTTTGTTCTGACTGTTACTAAATAACATTAAAGGCAGAGAGGAAGATCAAAGAGTATAGGAAGGAAGGAAGAAATCATCTCTTTCAAGTCTTAAGTTCCTAGGTTTTACTTTTTTCTGTTCCCAGCAACATTCTATCACTGGGTTCTTAGATTTCTTTTTATTTTACTATACTTCTGATTTTGCAAATAGTTTTTGAGGGGTCATTAAGTAAAAAGTCCTTTGTTTTGCAACCTTATGATGCTCATTTATCTGTCTTCAAATATCTTCAAAATTTTGATTATGCTTTTAATGTTTTTCTTTGGCAGGGCTACAATAGAAGAGGCATATTCAAGGTCAATGACAAAACTAGCCAAATCAGCAAGCAATTACACACAACTCGGGTGAGTAGGTGTACATAGGAGATAAATAACTGCATTCATGTTATGAATCAAGTTTGATTCTGAGTGTTTTATTAATGAAGTCGAAGGTAATACAGCCTTGCCACCTTTAAAAATGATTGTTAGTTCTTCAGTAACCATGCAAGTATCATGTAACTATATGCACAACAAAGACAGTACAGTTCTTTATTCACAGTTCAAAACAAAAACCAGTGAAGAGCAAACATGCAAGTACTATCTGTTTCTCTGTCTAAGGTTGAGTTCCTTTCAGCATAATAAAAGATATGACTTCCTGATCTATGTTTCCAAGTCTGTGATAGAGAGAACATATGGTCTGCAAATACGGCAGTAGATTTATTTATTTCTATTTTTTCTGCTTTCTGGAGTGTTATTTCTGTCCTCAAAGATATTAAGAATGAGGCTTCTCAATAGATTTATTCCATAGTTAATGGAAGTCTTACCCATGGGGTAGTGTTTTTAAAAACTGGAATGATTAATGAGTGTTTTTGCATTAGAGAGATTATACCAACAGGAACTCAAACTTCTTATGTAAGATTTTTTTATTTGTAGCAATAGCAGCCAGAATTGTGGGCAGCTTTTGTCAGTGGATAATTTGATACCAACCATTACTTCTTTTCAGAGGTTCTCTATCTGTATCACTGATACTAGTTTGAGCATCAGTGCTTTAAAGTTTTGAACATGGAAAAAACAAGTAGAGAAGATTCTAAGTACATCTGAAACATGAAATAAGGATTTATAGCAATTGTTTGGGGTTTTGTTTGTTTCTGGTTTAGAAACAGAAGTGAATTTGTGGAAACTTATCAATTATACTTTACCACTATTAAAAAAAATGTATTTTGTATTTCTTCAATCTAGGACATTTGCACCAGTTTGGGATGTTTTCAAAACCTCAACAGAAAAACTAGCAAGCTGTCACTTGGATCTTGTGCGGAGATTACAGGAGCTAATAAAAGAAGTTCACAAATATGGTGATGAACAAATCAAAGCTTATAAAAAGGTCATTCGTTTTTTCTTATGCATGTCCAATGACTTGTTAACATTAAAATGGTTTGGTTTTAACAACCATGTGATATTTGGCAGACTAAAGAAGATGTTTCAGGAACACTGGAAGCAGTGCAAAATATTCAAAGTATCACTCAGGCCTTACAGAAATCAAAGGAAAACTATAATGCTAAGTGTGTTGAACATGAACGTTTGAAAAAGGAAGGAGCAACACAGAGAGAAGTTGATAAGGTAGTGCTGTGGCATCTTGATTTAATTCATTGTGTTGTCAATCACTAATGCATTCATCACCTCATGTTAGTGAGTGAAATGCTCACAAAGGGCTGAAAATAGTTAAAAGTAGTAGTTGTGGCTATTTCATAATGTGCATGATATTTTGAATACCTAGTACCTACTAACATTTTGTTTATAATTCCTTATCTGTTCAAACTGCACTGCAGTTTTAGTTATTTTGTATATACCTGCATCATATGGCAGTTTTGTTTACTGGCTTTTACAGAAGTTGTATATAATTGTTTTAGCCTCTGTATGGTTTTGGATAAATTTCCTTGGGTAAATACAGAAGCACTCAGTCCAGTTTTTATTGAATTAAGGAGTAGAGGGATGTTCTCCCTTCGGTGAGACATGGTAGCTAATTATACAGTATCTGAAGTCTGTCCATTAAGGAGAAAAGCAAATTAACCTTGCTTCTAGTGCTGATTTAAAAGATTCCAAATTCATGGACTAGAAACCTAAGGATGAGTATCTTACTGTTGTATTTTGTACTGTGCTGGGGTTATCAGGGAGTTTGATTTATTCACAGAATCACAAAATGGTTGAGGTTGGAAGGCACCTCTGAAGGTCATCTGGTCCAACCCTGCTGCTCAAGCAGGGCCACCTATAGCCAGTTGCCCACCTCCAGATGACTTTTGAATATCTTCAAGGATGGAGATTCTGCCACCCCTCTGGGCAGCACATTCCATTGCTCAATCACCCTCACAGGAAAAAAAATGCTTCCTGATGTTCAGAGGGAACCTCCTGTGTTTCTGTTTGTGCCCATTGCCTCTGGTCCTGTCACTGGGCACCAGTGAAAGGAGCCTGTGTCTGTCTTCTGTGTACCCTTCTGTCAGTTCTTTGTACTACTGATAAGATCCCCTGTGATACTTCTCTTCTCTGGGCTCAACAGTCCCAACTCTCTCAGCCTTTCCTCACAGGAGAGGTGTTCCAGACTTTATCATCTTAGTGGCCTTCTACTGAACTTTCTCGAGTATGTCCATGCCTTTCTTGCAATGGACAACCCAGAACTGGACACAGTACTCCAGGTGTGGCCTCACCAGTGCAGAGTAGCAGGGAAGGATCACTTCCTTTGACCTTCCCTGTTTCCAGGAAACTAGTAGAGAAAACAGGTCATGTTTCCCTGTCTCTGTGTCTTCTCATTTTAAATCTTGGTGCCGCTGCCTGTTCCCATTTCAATTATATGATATTCATAGGATTCTGTTCATGTGAGAATGATCTTAGTGCCTTTTAAAATGCTATCTTGAAGGACCACATAGAACTGGTTATTGTCTTCACTGATCACAAAAGTGATCTTGTTGACCATGTTCTGATTGTTTTATTTTTGATGTAAAACTAGATCTATTTTTTTAGCTTCTGTCTCCAATGACAGTCAATATTGGATTCTAGACATGAATCAGAAATATGTGGGTTGGCAGAAGTTTTCCTGCCAGTCTGTTCAAAGTGTAATTTTTCTGAATTCTTCTAAATAGAATGAAAGTTTTCAGTAGGAAAAGTTGACTTGATGGAAGGCATGTTACTAAGATGTAACATTATCCTTGTTCAGCTGGATACAAAAAAAAGGTTCGGTCTGATGTCTAGGTGAGAAGGGAGAAAGAGGAAGCACTGTAGGGTGGGTGAAGGCCATTTTTTCTGTTTTATGTCTTCCCTAGATACTTCTGTTTGAACAATTAGTCCATATTTGAATGCTCTGAAAGTACTTGATCAATGTTTCCAGCAGGAGCAAGTAACCATGACCATCACCTCTTTCAGTCATGTTTTTTTTCAGAGTTACACTTGTAATTTTAGAAACGTGGTGACAAAGTTTGTATTCATTTATTTTAACTTTGGCACAGAATAGGTTTGTTAATTTTAGCATGACATAAAAGATGTTTTCTATCAAAAATAACAGTATAATTATCACAAAGCAGGGAATCTGCACTAATATACTAAAAGCTAATCATAAAGCGAGATATGTAATGAAATACTTTATTGAAGAATCTGAAGAGGTATCTGAGTCCTTGCAATTTTAATTGCAACTGAAAGTTAGCGTTAACTTGTAATAATTTCCTGTTGTTCTCTGACATGGGAACTTCTCTATTTATAGTGACTTGACAAAAAATTCTTGACTGATCCTTGTACTTTCTCTTACGGTAAATCTGCTAGAGTTCTAGCAATTGCTGCATCAAATTGAGAATAAACACATCCTGTTTTCAAAAGAAATTAGTAGTTAATCATACAATGTTCATGTGTTTCATCATTTTGTCTGGCCTACTGAGTAGTTTTTTTTTGTCGATGCTCTTCAGCACATAACACCCACATTTTGCTCATAAACATGAGAGGCAGAATATTCTTGTTGTTTTTAACTGATCATTTCCTTCCTTTTTAATGGTTAAGGTTGTAGTAATTTTATTGTAAAACAGATTCAGTTATTTTTAAAAGCAAGTTTTCAGAGAACACCCTGTAATTTCAGCATAGTAAATGGCATTTGGGAAACCAATTAGGACTGGTTTCTTCTCAGTTATTCCCTTCTGTGAACATGCAAGTGTGAGAATCATGAAGTAAAATTCAGGAAAAGTAACTGATGGGATTGATACAACCTGTCATGCTCTCCTTTTAATGCCTGAAGGATCCATATTGTTCAGACAGTGAAGCATTTTCAGGCTCTGTTATTTTGGGTGTATTTTTAAGAGAACTGTGCCTTCCTGAAATTTTTTTTTTTTTTTTTCAACCGCTGACTCTCTCAGAATTCCACAAATAACTCTGCTCTGTTCTCTGGTCTGGCTTTCTTCCTGTTTTCTGCTGCAGATCTAAATATTTGAAAAGGACTAATTAGTTAACTTCAGCAGTACGGTTTTGATTTCAAAATAAGTATATTATAAATTCATTATTTCTGATAAGGGGAGGTGCTTTAAATCAGGTAGTTGCCTTGTTGCTATTTTATGTGGTTTATGTACAGCTTGATTAGAAATCTCTAATGGCTTGAATCTGAGTTATGTTGTGGTGAAATTTTGTTACAACATTTCACTGTTTTCATATGCCCCTTATAGATCATCCTAGGCTTTCTTTTAATGGTGTCTTCAAAAACCTTGGATCAGATTGTATGTGTGACATTTGACACTTTTTTGCACTGATCTACAGGCAGCAGTTAAATCAAAAAAAGCTACGGATACCTATAAACTGTATGTGGAGAAATATGCTACATTTAAATCTGATTTTGAACAAAAAATGACAGAAACTGCACAGGTAAGTGCTATGTTAAATGAGTTACTTTTAAAATAACAGATGCTGGTTTATGTCTGAACACTTGATATTAAAGCTTTTGAAAAATTGATTCAGGATAGAATGATATCCTTTGGAAACCAATATGACCAATAACATTAGAAGCAATACGTGTGAAGGTAAACATTGATTGTGTATGTTGTGACAGCACTGTCCTTGAATGACACAACTAATACTAGATTTATTTTTTTTTTTTTCCTTTTTAGTTTTTTTTGTAAGAAATTTTTAGGAAGACAACAAAGTGAACTTCTGGAAGTGTTGTAGATGCATTGATACACCTACATACATGATTATGTGGGAAGTCTTGTATCACTTATTCATAAGTGTTCTTGTACTAGGATCCATCATGGATTTCTCAGTGTCCTTCCAGCAGAACACTTCAGTTACAGCTTTTTAGAGTGTCTTCCTTGGGTTTACTTAAGGTTATGAAAAGCCTTTGCATCTGTTCAAATTTCTGGTGTTTATTTGGCTTTTTGAAGACTTTTAGCCTGTATTCCAGAGGATACCAAGTTCTCTGTATCATTGCATATGCTGCTGCTTGTTATGTTGTAAAATTTCTTTTTCAAATCTGTTGAAAACAGACTTTTTCCCACTGCTTCAGATTTCAAAAAGGAAACTTCATCATTTCTGGTTTTAGTAGTAATAGTTGAGGACTGTTTGGCATATTTATTTTTAGTTCTTAGTTTAGTAAAGCTTTAACAAGATAGGAATTTGCTTTTTGTTTGAAAACTCTTTGCACTTTCCATTAGTGTCAAAGATTAATTTTCAGGTGAAGATGGAATTATTGGGGAGATTCATTCATACTTGTGTTTTTAACATTTAAGTGGGAAAGTGTTAGGGTTTTCTGTAACTCCTTGGAAACAGATTTCGCAGCTTGGGGGTGTGTAGGCTGACATGTAAAAAGCTGGCCTGTCCTCCACTGTAAACTACTTTGTTACTTTGAGACCTTCATTAGAATTTGATCTAGTTAATCTCTAAATAGATACTCAACACAGCTGTTAGAGAAAGGATACCACATATATATCACATACCAGAACTTTTCCCTCTCACTGCCCAGTCCAGGCAGCTGCAACAGAGGAGTATTCTGCTGCAAAATTCTGATTGTAACACAACTGTTACTTTAGGAGTCTTGACAGCATTTCCATGAAGAGTTGCAAAAAGCATGTTTTTGTGCACATCCTGACTTGGTTCTGGTTGAAGAAGCTGTGCTCCGTATGCTTTTATATTTAGAGTTAAATTTGATTATGAGTTATGTTTCTCTCCTTTTCAAAAATCTGAGTTTTAAATGCTTTTTTATTGTGGTGTGTAAAAAAAGTGATGACTACTGTTAGTGGTATAAAAAGGCTTTATTAATTGAAGATCAACAAGAAAATTCATGGGTACTGCTCTAAGCCGGATAATTTTGACAACTGATAATTTTGACAACTGATAATTTTGACAGCAAGATATCTTGAAACATATTGAAAACACAGCTTCACGCATCAGAGATGAAAGAGAAGTACATGCTTCTTCCTTTGTCAAGTAATTGTGCAAGGAGTACCTTGCAGAACTAATCCAGCTAAAACTTTAAACCAGAAGAGACCTGCAGTCTGGTTTATTAAGAGATCACATAAGCATTTGTGCTGGCACAAAGGCAGTTGGTGTGGTACCAAGCTAGTTTAAGCCGGTTTAACATGCGACACTGGCCTGGGCTTATTTGCATGTATGTCCACCATACACATTTTACATCTATTGCCTTAGCATTGTGTGTCTCTTACTGTAACTTAAAATATTTTCATATCAGTTATCCCTATGCAATTTGAGTGGGGTTAGGATCGGAATTGGTATGTGTGATTACAATGCTTAGAGAATTTTGCGACTAGACAAACTTTTTAAACTTTAAACTACTGTGTATCTTAGTACAATTCTTGGAAACAAGTATAATAAAAGAGTAACATAAGAATCACTGAAGTGTACAATTACTCCTGGGGAGTTTCAGACTGACATGGGACACATACTGCTGCTGCTGAAAATGGTAACTTTTTTATACCGTTCCTGTTAATGTAATTACTATATTTCCTTGGTAAGCATTCCAGTAACTCCCATTTTTGTGTGGCTTTGTATAAATTGCAATGCAGCCTCACTTTTTGCTGTAGACCCCACCCTTTGCTACAAAGCAATCAAGTAATACCGTAAAAAAATACTGAACTGTTCCATTTGTTTATCTCAAGTCATATGCAAGTGTGGCTTTTCTGGATCAAGAAGTTCATACCCTGTTTGTTATTTAGCTTGCTTTGGAAGTTACTGAAACAGATCTTGTGAATGCTTCTAATCCTCTGCACAGCAAGTTCAGGCAGGTTGATTTAAATCTTTATTTAGTCTCACAAAAACTTCATGCTGCCCATTCCTTACCTTGCAGGAATGTTTACTATGTTTATAGTAGTTGTCTTATTACTCTCTGAAACAATAAGAAAAAGCAAGTATGACTTCAGTAAGCCGGCTTTGCTAAACTGCGCTAAAAAAATGTCCCCAGTGAGCAAAAATGTTGTGAATAATGAAAACGAATTCTTTAGAATTGACAGAAGATGAACATGAAATGGATTTTATCGTCTGTGAATTAGTGAAGAGAAATGTGAGGGACTTCAGCGAGCAAATTTGTTGAGCTTTTCATCATGTACTTATAAAAAATTAATCCATTTAAATAATCCCCTACAACAAAGAATGAGAAAACTAACAGCTTTATTTTTGTACTTAGAGACAGAATATGAAGATGCTCTTTGTTAATCTTTGTGTTGTTGGGTAGGTTTTACATGTCTAAACCAATCTGAGATGTATAGAGGTGAGGGGTGGGGGAGCAGAAAAGCCTACCACTATGCATTTTTGCTAAAAGGGATGTTTCAGCTGGGAAAATCTCACCATGGTTTTGGGCTGCTTTGTGTTTCTGTGTTGGGGGTTGGAAGTGCTGGGGATTTAGGATCTTTTGGTTCATTTACTTTTTTTTCCCAATATAAAAACAGTACAAAGTTACCTCTCACCACAAGCCACACTTGTTTAAGTGTCCTTAGTTCCTTAATTGCAACTACCTTTTTAATTAGTATTTAAATTTTCACTTACCATGATAATAGACACCTGGAAATTTTCCACATGTGCCCACTCTAGAAATTAATATTGCCATTCTGCCAGTAAAAGTCATATTTTGGAAATTTGTTTTTAGTGTAGTAGTATAGCTGCATCTACAGTTTGGTTGTAGAAGGCCTTCTTTAAAGATGACCTGATAGGAAAAATAGCAGCATTTACGAAATAGCAGCATTTAGTGGAAGCCTACTTCTCTATGAAGCACACCCTGTATTACCTTAATTTAGAGTACATTTCACTTGAAATATATTCATTTGGAAAATAATCAATGGGGAGTGTGAGCATTCTTAACTGTTTCAGTGCAAATTCAGTTGTCTTAGCTTAAATATGTTTCATACTGTTCACATACAATTTTTCTGAGAATAAGCATTTTTAATTGCTGTTTTATTCTAGGTACTAATGTAGTAATATAATTACCTACATTACTAATGTAATAATGTGAGTGACGTACGCACTTAGCTGTACTTTTTTCTTAGTCAGACTTCACTGGGGTTTTTTTACCTATTTTTCCTCTTTTATCTTTTGTTATTTTACCTGCAGTTATCAAAGTGACTTGTGATACATGATTTTGAGAGACTGAATTTTAAAACATACAGTCTTTCTAGTCTTGAATTGCAAGTTATGGTTTTTGCTATGATAAGCATGGAAGGTTTTATTTTGATTAAAGAAGCAGGAACATATACTTCACTGTTGTTTAGAAATAGGATTGAATAGAAATTCCTCATTGATTTTTCTGAGTAAAGCTGTAGTTTTCTTAGCAGCTGCATAGCAATTGCAAAATACAACATATCTTATTTGCCAGATTTTCACCTTGTGAGAAATGCATAATTGCATAGCACAGTCAATTATTGAAATGCATCAAATAGCTGAAAATACTAAATTATTGTTTAAAAGAACTGAGTAGAGTTGCATTTGGATGATTTTGCATTTGAGCAGCCTTCATATAAATAATGTTCAGGAATGAATAAAAATTCATTTAAAAAATCATTTTGAAACTTACAGGAAAATGCATATTTATAAAAAGGAGTAATGTTTACTTAAACTCTGTATACTGAGTTGGACAGCTAATGATCCTGTCTAGTGATTTTTCATCATTATTGTAGCTTAAAATGCTAAGAAGTAGCTTGCATTTGTTGGATCATTAACATTACAGATTCATTTCAGTAAATCTTTTAAAAATGGACTGATCTTTCAAAAGGGAAAGTAAACAAGCTGGTTAATGATTATATCTGTGACATGAAAGATGTGGTTATGTCATAGTGCCTAGCTTTATTCTTTGATCAGAACCTGTTTGTATTATGTACTGTACAAGGCCAAGATAGCTCTACTTCAAAGACTTTACATCTTAAGTATAAAACAATAAAAAATAAGAAAACAATTGGAGGAGGGTAATGCTTTCCACTGAGTTAAAAATAAAGGTCTCTAAATGGCCAACTGTTTGATAGTCATTGTAAAGTAGAGTTTAAAGGAGACTGGTCCCTCTGTTTTTCAGAGTTTTATGGGGAGCTCAAACCGAACATGAGGGAAGCATTGTTGGCATAATTTCAAAAGCTGACTTTATGTTTAGGTTAAAATTAGATAGTGGAAAGAGGCATGCATTGGAAGGACACATTGTGTGCATGTGTTGACACCCTGATAGCAAGTGGCTGTAGAGATGGACTATAGATAGTTTTGAAAACAAAATAATGTAGTTTATAGAATAAGGCAATCAGTACAAGAAGTAACATCATAGAGTAGGCTACATAGGATGACCATATCCTCTGTAGTTACAGAGTAAGGCTGCTGGGGAAAAAAAAAAAAAAAAAAAAAAATCAGTCAAAAAATCTGAAGAGAACACTACCACCAATTATGCAGGCAATTTTCCCACATTTGGGGAAATCACAGGGGTCAGCACACCTGATGTGCAAGGGATGAGCCTCGCTCTGGGAGAACCACCTGCTTGATCACGGTGTCTCCCATGCCAGTTAAGTATTTATATTCACATATATTTATAATTAAAGGCACAAAAATATAGCAACGCCTATGTTTTAGGTATGCTTTTCAATATAATTGTATTACAGAAGTCTGTATGAATTCAAAAAAGTAGCATACTCACCTCAAATACTCTTACCGAAATAAGACAAACACCAGTCAAATAAAACCAACACATCACCATTTTACCCATATCCCAAATATGTTATGTACCTCATTTGCATGAATTTTTCTTATTCTCTTATTCTGAAATGTTCTTCAGGAGTTTTGAAGCAGCAAATTTGCTAACGGTGCATTCAACTCCTGCATCCAGATTGTTGATAAACATGTTGAACAGAACTGGCCCTAGAATTGGACCCCGAGGAGCATCACTGATAGTGGGTCAACAGCCGGACGTGGACCTATTAACTACAACCCAACATGAGCATGTTGCATGTCAGTAACGACACTGCTTTCAACAAGTATATTAGCACAGATTTTTCAGCATTGACTCCAATCTTGTAAAACATTAGTCAATGCAAAAAATACTGTCCTGTCTAAGCTCAATTTAAACAGGGGCAGATGCCAATAGCAAGGGATGACTTTCATGCAGGAACCTACTTGCTGGGGTCTTCTTGGGAAATAATTCTGTGTGAATAAAAGTGGTCTTATTTACATTTTGTAATTATCTGAAACAAATATGGGGATAAAAATTAAAAACCTGGTCATCTATCAAAGAGAAGATAATTGACCAAGCATAGACAACTGCAGTATCTTCCAATGCAAGACAAAGCACCAGTTGATAAAAGAAGACAGATTGTGCCATTGCAGCTACTTGCACAGTCTTTAGCAGAAATGGGAGTCTCTACCAAGTTAAGAGATAATTTTCCAAGCAGAAAATAAGCAAGTTTCCTTTAAAGCAGCCAATTAATTTCTAAGTTAAAAGGGAAAGCCTTTATCAAGAAAGGAGTCATTATTTTCTTAGCAATTCTGAAATGCAGGAAGAACAAGGAGTGAAAACTCAAAATATGGAACAGAATTTTCTCAAAATAGTCAATGCTAGTTACAAAATAAGTAAATATTTATTCTTAATCAGGATGCACAGATTTTTAAGTCCTAATTTCTAAATTTATAAAGGGAAAAAAAACCACAAACCACAACCCCTTGCACAACTTTACTAAATATTCAATGACACAAGAGCAGATGTGAGATGTTGCGAATGCCAGAATGGCAATTGCTTGGAGCTTCCTTCACACTACTAAAGTCACAGTAGTTCCAGCAAGGTAGTTGGCCAAGTCATTTGCAAGGGTAAGGGGAAGGAGCCTGCGACTTAGCCTCTTCCGTGAACACTTGTTTAAGAATAATAACAGCCTTTCACATATCTCCTCTTAAATTGGAAACGACAAGTGCTATAATTTTGCTGAAATATGAGAATAGTCCAAACCTGATTTAGACAGAATAAACCTAGAGTGGCTTTCTGGCTTTAGTGGATATATGCCATGTGCGAATTTGGCTACTGAATTTGGCTATTTTAGGTATCTAGCACCGGCATATGTCAGAGGATCTACGATTAGGAGCTGATAATCAATAGATTTAAAAGAAAAATGTGTGTTCCAGAGAATGATCAAGAATGTTGAAGACAAGCAGCCCAAAATTTGGCAGTGTGAATAATTCTCCTTTTCCCATCTTTTCAAGCATATAATTTGTCCTTTTTTCCTAATAAATCATTTTAATATGCAAATTCACATAACTAAAACCCTATTAGTGCTGTCCAAGAAAGTTGCATTTCAGAGAGATATAAAGCACTATACCTCTGCAGAAAGTTCTAAATACAAATTATCTCTCATGTTCAGTCTATATTTAAATGTTTATATATGTTACCAACATTTGCCATGGGCAGCCATTCAATTATTCAATAAAGGAATGATTTCATTGGCAAATAAAATTCCATAAAGTTACTAATGAGATGAATGGTTGTGAAAAAAGAAACAGATAGTATATTCCAAATCAGAGCTGAGGATCATTGAATTCAATCCATAAATCTGGAAGTTTTTATGAAGATGACGCTGAATTCTGCTCAGAATCTAGAGAACACACTTGTTTGTGAGGTTTAGTTTCTTAATATACTTCCTTAATCCTTCTAAATTAAGCAATGGAAAAATCTTTTAGGTGTCATATTTTTTACTGAAAAGTAATTGAAACAGACCTATGACTAGACTTTCATGAGCTGAAAGGGTTAGCTGAAAAAGTTTGAATTTTAATGAATTGCAGGTTGTAGATTCTAGTATTTTGAATTATACTTCACACTGCAATTCAATCTCCTTAAATTCATTTGTCCTTGTATGTTTTTTTTTTATAGAAATAAATAATTATAAGCCATTAATAGCACACAGGTAGTGCTGTGGCTACTCCAATTCAATAGAAGTCTTGATGTTTAAAGACACAGCATTAAAAAGTGTCAAATATGTATATATGTCTATGAGTTACAGTAATAGCTGAGATAGAAAATTAAAGCAACCTTCAAGCTCTCCATTAAGTGGTAATTGTGTTAAACTTTAAATGAAGTGTCCTTAGGTATTCTACTTCTTGTGAGAGGACTAAAATCAGTAATAAACCCCAAAATCATATATTCCTTCTAAAATTATTTAATTAAGCTATGTATTCAGTTGTATAGTTGTTAAAATGGCTCAGCATGAAGGTGCATCTAAATGAAGGACATGCACTATGAATATGACAAAGGATCATGAAGAAAAAAATTATGTGATTTGTTTTAATGTTTTTACATTTGGTTTGGGTTTTGGGTTTTTGTTTGGGTTTTTTTGTTTGTTTTTTTGTTTGTTTTTTTTTTTTTTTTTTTTGTTAAAACCACAAACAAAACAGCCCCTCAAGCAAAATAAAATCTAAAATTAGGTCGAATGAAAAGTTCTTGCATAAGTTCTATGCATGAAATTCAGGAGTTATGCGATTTTACTGTTCTTCAGAGGTGACATTGTCCATTGGATCTAATGGGCGATCTTTCATGACTGAAATAAATAAGAGGCTTATAATAGACTTCAGTAAAATCTGAACAATCACACAATTCACTGAATTAACATTTTGTGGGAAAGTATGGCTAAGATATTTTGGTAAGATATTACATATTCCTTCTAAAAATCTTTGCACAACATGAAACACACTTTTTCCACTTGCTCTGCCCTTATCTTGATCCCACAGAGGTTAAAGATACCCAAATCATACTGTTGTATTCCAATAACAATTTAAATTTTTTTTTACAGTCTATGGTGAAGTGATGGCAAAAAATTCTTAGAATAGTTCATTACTACTCTCTGTCTTGGTAAGCCATCTTCCATAGCCATCTAGATTAAGCAGATTGTGGCTCAGATCTCAAGTATCTCTCTGTTTTTCAGTAGGGCTTATTTTTACAAGCTTAAGTAACATCTGTCCTTTTCAGTTTCTTTACAGCATCCAGCCACTCTTACAGATGTTTCCAAAACCATACTGTCTGCTAACATTTAAAGGAATACAGCATTTGCATAAACACTGGGAATTCCAACCTTAGTACTTTCCATACTGTTTTAATTTTTTAAAATCAACATTTTTTTTTTCCATACCCATTATTTTGTTTTACTCCTCATAAAGCAGACATTGTGTGCACACATCTGTTAAATCTGGGCTGCATTTATTACAGTTCTGCTCTTCCAGAAACAGGAAGGATTAATTACCACAGACTGGCTCTAGAAGCACCCCCGTGTTTCTTAACACACAAAATTAATTCAGAGTTGACAAAACTCTTTCAGACACAACCTGCTTCCTGCTGATGGCGCTTTATTAGCATATTCTTCCCAGAAAAAAAATGCCTCATAGACCCTTTTTACCTCTCCTCGGAGTTCAATTTGTAAAGCAAGGAGTGACAGGCAGCAAAATGGCTTGAATATATCTACGGCAACTTGCCAAATCCTCCCGATAGAAGCACTTTGGAGCCTTTGTTCTGAGTGCATTAAAGTCACAGAAGGTCCATGTACTGTAGACAGTACAGGGCAGGCAGGATGTTCACAGTAAGACAAAACAGCAGGTGATAAATGACATTAAATAACAGTGAGAATTTACCACAGACTAAATTAACTACTGGAGTGAAATGTTCTCAGCTCTAAGGCTATATTAACAGTGAATTTATAATCAGGTGATTATAATTCTTTTTAGTGTTCAAGGAAGTCTATACGTAAAAATGATCAAGACAGCTCTATTTAACTCCAGAGACAAGCTGCTGGAACAGGTTCTAAAAACGATAGAGAATAGCTCTTCTTTCCACTCTTACTGAATAATTTCTACAATAATTACTTAAAAGTGAATTTGATTTTTGGATACCTGACATGTTCCGTTTCATGCAAAATTAGAGCCACACTTAGTTGCTGTTAGCAAATCTAGCCCTTGAAAAGAGGCGTCTATCATTTGTTTCAGAAATTTGCAAATGAATATTTGCTACCTCGGTTTGAGGTGAGAGGAAAAAGTAAATTGTTGTCATCTGCAGAAATTCTCATAGATTTTTATGTTTAGTAAGAAGAGCAATATTATAGTTTAATGAAGTAACTATGCCACGAATTAACACTACTGATCAATCTCTTGATACTGTCTGGATATGTGATTTTTATATTAGAAAATAAATGTTAATGCATTATAAATAAAAATCAGAAGACTAAGAAAAAGAAAAAAATTGTTTTCTTTGGCTTTCTGTATTTAATGAGTATGTTACCATTCATTTGTCTAATGCTCTTTTCTCTACAAGGAAAGACAATTTTCAAGATTCATTTCAGACTTCTTTTTTCCCTGTTTGGTTTGCCTAGAGTTAACTCAGCTTCTATAGAATATCTGGCAAAATATGCATATTATCTTCCTAGGAAAAAAATACAAACAACTAAAGATAGTAAAACAAACCAAGCAAGCACTGAAGATCAGAATCAAGAAAGAAAAAGAAAACCAAAACAAACGCAAGAAGCTAAGAAACATTTGATAAGAAGCACTTTGACACCTAAATACTGTGTTCTGAATTGGTGTTTTTCCACTTAAAATTAAGCTGCTTTATATAGTATTCCTGTACTGATTGCTGTTGCTGTTTATTAGAAACCACAGATGAAAAGAACAAATTCATAATAATTCATATATTTTTATATTAAGCTATCCTAATTTAACAAGATTCATTAGACACAGTAACCCCCCATGCAAGGATTTTAACCCTGCTGGTGACATCATTTTCTGTCAGATGCAAACAAACCCCAGCGTATCAGTTCCCCTGAGAAGTTCATCTATTCTTCTAAGGAGGAAAGTTTGTAGTGGGAGGCAGAAATCTAGACTGCAACAGCTAAAAGCATTCATTTATTCAAAAGTTATAGTGTGCTTAGCTGGCTCTTGATCCCTGAGCTTGTCTACCGCAGACCTCACTCTTCAAATGTAATAGATATCAAATGCACTTTGCGAGCGTATAAATGCACTTTGATGGCGTCTTTAACATGGTTTCTCAATATATGGTATTCTAACAATGAGATAAAGTTTATTCTCCTCACAATGTCCACTAAGCTAGCTAGAATGGAATTCAGAGACATAAAAGAGAAACTTATTGGACTGCGTTCTTATTAAGTCCATAAACTATTTCTCAAATGCTTTGCAAATATAGTTAAAACATTCAATAGACTGTTTGTGAACTGTGTGGAGGGAAAAAAAAAAAAAATATTTCCTAAACCTAAGATTTTTAAAATACAGTAACACTATAAAGAAAGTTCTGATAACTATATCATCCAATAGCACAGTGAACTGTCACCTTTCACAGGAAATAACAAAATATTATGTGTTTCTATGGTTTCTTTCAGTGATTGGATGGTCAGCTAGTGATTAGAAGCCATTCAGTTTTCTTCAGACCTTTTAATACCACTATATGATCTCTATTTTTGTTCTGGATAAAGAAGGTCTTAAAGTGTTGCCTCTCAGTGCCTGGCCAATCAAGCATAAGGATATTTTTTGAATTATTTTTTCTCTTTTCAATGCGTACATTTCAAGGGAAAAAAACAGCAAATATTTCATTCCAGGAAAAAAAAATAAAAATAAAAATAGGAAACCAGCTATAGCAAAAACATCTTTTTGTAAGCATTAGCAAATTCTTCAACATAGAAAAAAAAATCCCTTTTATATACTTACACAAGTTCTTGAGGAGTGTACTGGATTCAGCAGCCAAACATGTCATAATTGGTTAGATCATGCCTTTCAGTTTGATGCTTTACTGTAACGCAAGATCTTGCCTAGTGCTTCGTTATTTTTTAAAAAAATACATCCTGTATGCCAGATACTATTTCTGTTTTATTAAAAAACTTAAAATATAACCTAAGACTCACATTCAACTACTAATTTAAGGTTATGAAGTTGTATTAAGAGCAATCATTTGAAACCAATGGAAAATCAGAAGCCAAAATGCAAAAAATATAACTTGATTGAATATCATGGCTTCTTTATTTAACAAGTCAAAAGGCTACTTTGGAGTTCACAGAAGAGTCTTTTGAAATTGTCACATTTCTATGCTAAAAAAGTTTTTTAATTCACAGATTTTTTTCTCACGAGATCATCCAAATCATCCATAATATCTTCTTTTGGTGCATCAGTATTGCAAGTGACCATCAGGCTCAGATAAAGGTATATTCTGATTAGGCTTTTCTTCATTCCTCCATTTTCCTGATATAAACCAGCAACAACAGAATTGTAAGAAGATGAAAGTCTCCTCCCTTTGTACAGAGTATAATTCTGAGACTCCAGGCCTTTTAAAACATTATTGTTCAATTACTTTCTATTTCAAAAATATACTTGAGACCATCTTGCTCTTTGATAGAGTTGGCAGATAGTTTCCTGTCTTTATTCTATCGTCATTTATGCAAGGCAATTCCACAGCTGCTTCAACAAAACAACAATGACAAAAGAATACACAAAGCATGAGAGCTTTCTATCTGCACACTAGAATCCAGATTGACTTTAATCTTGGCTTCCCTCTCAAAAGGTTGGGTTACACCGCAAGTTTTTCATCAATTGTTCTGTGGAAAGGTCTTTTGTATTTTTCATCTTGATATTGTTGTTAGGGTGCATATTTTATATGTTTTGTTTCTTTTAAGTCCCTATACTTACTACATTGAGATAAATATGCACATGACACAGCTCTCACTAGACACAGTTTTGCCCCTGTGCCTCACAGCAGAGCAAAGGTATGTAAATTGGCAATAGCAGTTTGCTGTCTCTTCTCTGAACAGATTGGACTCCAAGACAGGCCCTCTGGCACTCTTTCATTCTGCTGTTAATGCTTGTCATTGTGGAGTTCTCCCTGGCTTGTTCCTTGCTGTTAACACTAGGAAATCTCACAACCATTCAAAGGAAAAATGTCAAGGGTCATTCTAAAAAAAAACCCTAAAACTCAGTGTGCGTTTTTAAAATGTCATATTATTATTCTTTAGAAGATATACTAAACAGGAGACAAGGAACTGCAAAAATATCTAATCCCTAATTCCATGCTGATACTTTTTATTTGAAATGAACGTTTCATAATTGTGAATATGAAAACAAATCTCAAATATTGGGTGCTTTAGCAGTCTTTAAAAATAGAATAATGAATTTTTGATTGTGCAAGCAGAGGGCATTAAATTTGTTGCATATTACTTTCAGCGGACTGCAGAGATTACCAAAGAGTCTAAAACATCTCATTTAAAACTCTTTTGGGAACATTAATTTTATAGTTGTGATCTGCCGGTTTTCCCCTGAATATGTAGTAGCTAGTTTAAATTTCATACAGTTTTCAGATAGCTGTGCCTCCAAAGTAACGTATGTTCCACAGCAGTAATATGCAGCAGTGGGCAAATATATAGACCACATACAGTGAGTGTACTTATGCTACCTGTCTCTCACAATAGCATGTGTTTGGGAATCTGAAAACTAATTTTGCCTGGCTCAGAAATCAGTGAGTGCTGCAGTTCTTTCAATTTCTAATGTTATAAGCCTGACAAATGAAGTTTGGTGACTCTGCATTACTTGCAACATGCTTATCACGCAAAGAAAGGATTTTACATTAGTTTTTATATTTTTTTAGCATAAAAGAAATTTTGGATAACAAAAAAAGAAAGAAGCCAAGAATTCAACCCTTTTGTAGAAGCCTACAGCCATTATTCTGACTCTGTGAATATGGTTTTAGGGAAAAGTAATTAGGGTAGGGACTGTGTGCATCTGTAAGATATTTCCTATTTTATGCTTCCACATGTTTTCTTCACATACACCTAGTTAAGCCCAACTGCTATAATCAGCTATTGCTGAAACCGATACTGACTTTTATCAGTTCCAGTCAAAAGCACTGAGAGCAACAGGCAATTTCTAACTCCTTTGTAACTCAATTAGGCTCTCAGAAGAAGTCAGTGATTTTTTGGCCCAAACTTACTCCTGATGGAGCAGTTGAGAGACAGGTGTAGACCCTTAAATTTACGTTTCTTTCTTGGTAAGAACAGCACAGGATTAAGCTGATCTCTGTGGAAGAAACGAATCCATGTGTGGGGGAAAAAGAAGTGGAGTCACTAAAGCACCAAAGAGTGTCATTGTGCTGATCATAGGCTATTTACCATGCTAAATACACAGGCCAAGTCATGCAATCTTTGTTCAGTTGAAACTAGCACTGATTCCAAAAGAAACTGACTACATAATTTCCCCTACTATGAATAATTCTACCAAATGAATATATTTAATGCACATGAATATTTA
Organism: Psilopsiagon aurifrons; assembly: GCA_025447955.1. Classification (NCBI taxonomy): domain Eukaryota; kingdom Metazoa; phylum Chordata; class Aves; order Psittaciformes; family Psittacidae; genus Psilopsiagon; species Psilopsiagon aurifrons. Next base: position 2,690 of record JAOEHY010047930.1, on the reverse strand, counting down.
TCACTTTTAGCTTATGAAGTATTTCTAGTACTGAAATCATTGTGAGAGTAAAACAATATTCTGCATTTAAAAGGTCTTTCTACTTTCTCTGTCTGCCGTTGAAGAAATTCTACAATAATTTCAGTGAGCTTGACATTAACATCTGCAGTGGAGTACAGATATCAGAAGAAAACAAATAACACCAGGCTGCTCAAAATGTTTCTAGTGGCATTAACAGAGCTGGTGTTTCTCGCCTTATTCCTGCCCCAGTAAACTAACATTGATGAACGTAACTGTGGTACTTGCAATAAATACTCTAGAGGGACATTTTATCTCTCATCATCTAGGTCAAATTTGACTAAAATGTTTATTCAAGTTATTGCTTTATGAAAAGTATATCAATTACAGAATTTTTTTTTTGCATTAAATGTCACACAGAAATTTCTTTCAGATTTAGGAGCAAAAGAAACAGATCATAATTTGGTATCTTTTTCAAGAGAGTGCACAATATTTTTTGCTGTATATTTTACTTTATTTTTTTAAAGAAAATGTAAGTTAATGTTTTCTTTACCATGAGCAGTTTTATATTTATTTATGTTTATTATTCATGTGTGGGTGCGCAAATACATTAAATATCTACGCAGTTATTATGTCATATGGAAAAGTCTGCAGCATCGAAACTTTACCATAAGGATGGATGTTTTTAATGAAGTACAGTTAACATTTGAAAGGTTCAGATTGTGTGATAGAGCTGCTGGAAAGGACAAGAGACATAGGGTTGTTTATTTTTTACTTCCTGTAATAAAAACAAAGAGCTTATCAAGCTGTGTTTTATTTTATTGAAGTGATCCAGGAAGCTGGGGTAAACCCAGCCACAAAGTTAATAGAAAAAAAGGATCTGTGTTTTGGTACAACTTTTTAACTCATCACATGACATACTAATGCAGCCTCTGCTAAGATTATATACCATTTCTGTTTCTCAGTAAATCTGTGCTGGAGACTCTTTTTAGTTGCATACAAGACTCAAAAAAATATTTTTTTTTCTCAATATTTATGTTTACTTGCTGTAGGTACTCAGGCAGAAGATTCCGAAGTCTAATCAGCAGGTTGTTGACAATGGCTATAGAAATAGCTGGTGCTGTATGGCTTGGACTGGTCACACCTTACTCCATCTTTATTCAAGGCAGCCAGAATTCTTTTTCTGTGAAGGCAATGGCAAAGTCATTACCCAAATAGAAAGCAAATGTTATGGGTATCAAAATCCTCTTGAACTGAGGTCAGTAATTAACACTGCAAAGTTCTAGGTTATGTTGGAAATGGAATAGCCAAGTAAACCAGTGTTGTCACTTTGTGATTCTCGAGAGTATTTCTCAACAGCTACTTAACATCTTTCCTTTGATGGTTACTAGAAGAATAGAATAGAATAGAATCATAGAACCATACCATGGTTTGAGTTGGAAGGCATCTTAAAGGTCATTTAGTTCGAATGCTTCTTCCATGGGAAGGGACACCTTCCTTGAGACCAGGTTGCTCCAAGCCTCATCCAGCGTGGCCTTGAACACTTCCAGGGATGAGGTATCCACAACTTCTCTGGGAAACCTGTTCCAGTGTCTTACCACCCTTATAGCAAAGAATTTTTTTCCTAATATATAAGCCATAATATACCATACAAGCCAAGTTTCACACTTCATGCGGGTTTCAACCATAACCCTCAAAATGGCCCAGGAATTGACTCTATTTCTTTGCAAGACTGGAATGTTTTATTTTTTTTAATTTTGACATTGAGATTAAAGATTATTATGTCTTCATTTCTTTCTTCTTGTATGTTCTTCTCCAATTACAAAGCAGTTCCATAGCAAGCATCATGAAAATTGGAGGTTCAAAGCTTTAGACAGAAAAGTCAATGCAGCTATAAAATTATGAAATATAGGTTTCTGTACCTTGCTGCATTTTTCTGTTCCAACAAAACCAAAATTTATTCCCACAATAGGTTTTATTCTGAATTGCTGCTTTAATTAAGATTAGGTAAAATAAGATTTGTTTTGCAGGGTGAAAAGGTAGTAAGAGAAACTGGCATGACAACCTCTTTTTTCAGAAGAGTGAGCTTAAATACCCATACTTTAAAGAAGAGTATACACACACACTGGTGTTTAATATTTTCCACATAAATATTACAAGTCTTTAATGTTTCTGAGATTCATCCAAAATCTTAAAATTCAGTACATCCAACAATCTAAAATCTTCTAAGTTCCTTTGAACTTGCTGAGAATAAATTATTCCTGTTATTATAGGATTGTCTGAACTGTCTGTTAAAGATGGCAAACTAGGTAACTGATTTTTTTTTTTTTTTTTTTTTATTATTATTGTCATGGGTTCAGCAGTAGCAGTCATTTTTCTCCTTCTCGGTAGCTGGTGCAGAACTGTGTTTTTGACTTGTGGCCTGAGAACAGTGCTGATTACACCAATGTTTTTAGTTATGGCTTAGTGATGTTTCATCTGACCAAGGACTTTTGGAGCCTCATGCTCTGCCAGGGAGGAGGGGGAGCCGGGAGGAAGCAGACACAGGACACCTGACCCAAACTGACCAAAGAGGTATTCCATACCATAGCACATCATGCCCGGGATGGAGAAACAGAGAGCAGAGACCCGGAAGGGTGGTGGCGGTGCACTGGCTTGGTCGGGCTGGGTATACGTGGTGAGCTGTTGTATTC
>JAOEHY010047928.1:0-22750 GCA_025447955.1 Psilopsiagon aurifrons | reverse complement strand
GAGGGCCCGGGGCTGCCGCGGTGGTTGCCGCCGCTCAGAGCTGCGGGTCCGGGACGCGGGGCTCTCCCTCGCTCCGGTGCTGAAGGCGCCTCTGTGAAGGTACCTCGGCAAATCATACACGAATGCCTGCGTGCATACACAGGCGCACACATGCATTCGCATACTCAGCACCACGCAGAGACTCTGCCTGGGGCTCTCTGTCCCTGCACCTATCCGTTTCTCCAGGGTGCTTGAATTTCCCCATGTGCAATGGGAAGCTGAGCTGACTCCAGCCCCAGGCACTGCTGAAGTAAGCTGGGGGGCGAGCCTCTGGGGTTGTGCTGGGGAACGAACTCCCTGGGGTATTTCAGCAAACCCTGAGGTTTTTCTTTAGTTGGAAAGGACACAGAAGGTGCAGAGGAGCCCAGACCTGTGCACACCAGCTTCAGCATTACTCTGCTCATGTTTTCATGGTTCTTTTGTTCTGTAAATCAAGCAGAAAGAAAATTTTATATCCTAAACAGGATATAAATTTCTCCTAACAGCATATAGGCTTGAATACAGAGAAGAGCATAGTGATCCATAGTCCCTGGGGCCTAGCCCCCCACCTCCAAATTTTGGCAGTAATCACTGTTGGTAATTGGGCATGTGCTCTACAAAATGGTTGCTGGTCTGAGGGGCAAGAGCAGCAACATTACAGTCATGCAGTGTGTGGGGGGCACCACAGGTTATGGGGTGGCCCACCAAGCCATCCTGCCCTGCAGAGATGGGGATCCTCTTCCTCTCTGCTCATACCACCTGCCCTCCTCAGAGCAAAAAGCCACAGGAGCACCTCTGCCTGCACCCCAGCCAAGCACTGCATCCCCTCTGAGGTGTTTCCTGGGCCGATGCACACTGGTAGCCGAGCAGGAGCTGTCATGGTGAGGGTTCTTGTGGGTATCATGCATCGCTCCACTTACTTGCAGCGCTGCTCTTCTGGCTTTCCACAAACACACATGCTCTTTTCAGAGGTGTTAACAACACACCTCTCTTGATGCCTAACGTGATGCTCACCGGATTTCATAAAGCTGCAGTCGCACAGAGGTGTCTGTATTCCCCTCTGTGCAGTTTTTCCCATATAGCAGCACTGAGGAAAGATAATGGGCTCAGGTAATTTTGCACTATAGAGCAGAGAATTACAACAAGCCATAACGTACTTGAATCAAAATGACAGACCATGAAGTAATGTTTTTCACTTTACGCTGCCTGCCCTGCCTGACCCAACCATCAGCTGAGCTGCCTGCCACAGTGATTATTTCACCTGCCTCATGAAAATCTTTATTGGACACAGCAAGGTCTTCAGTGTTAAAATCCAACCCACCTCAGAATGAGCAGGATTTAGCTGGAGCTTAGCCTTCGTGGTAGCTCCAGCCACCTGCTGCTTCACCCAGCAGCTTGCTACCTCAAACCATGCTGCGTGTTTTTTCTGTTGGAGGGGAAGAAAAACAAAGCAGGTTAGTTCCAGCACAGATCACTCACAGGGCAGATTACAACCCTGACTACGAAGCGCAGCCTAGACAGATGAAAGCAGTAGCAAGGTAAAAGCCAGCCATTTTCAGCCCCCCTCTTTAGGACCTACTGTTTGAAATACTGACCTCCACATCTGCCCTCAGCAAATGTGCCAGCACCATAGTTATTTGGCCTTTGAGTCCAGCACACATCGCTTTGCTTGTAGCACATGCACAGCAGGTCATTGGTCTGGCAGCTGGTCCTTCTTAGGGAAGGATGGGTGTTAGGGGGCTCCCTGAGCCATCTCCCAGACCTGCCATTTCTTTGACTTGGTACTTCATCATCAGAGAAGTGTTCGGTAAACCTCCTGGGAGTGGGGAAAAGCTCCACAGCTTCACAGGACATCCTTAGTTTCTTTTGGAGGTGAGCCCTGTCTGAGCTGCGGGTGCTTTGACACCTGCCTACATCCAAATGTTTCATTCTGGAGCCCACTCTAAACCTGGTCATTTGGTGAAGCTACGCCCATGTGCAGCACATGGGGGAGGAGGTAGCTGTGCTTTTAATCTGAGCCATCCCTCCTTGGCCTGGCTGAAGAGAAAGCAGAGTGAGGAGAAGTTGTCTTCCAGAGGTCATCTTTACATCAGAGTGAATTCTGGATGTGCCCGTACTAGATACACATACCTATGCATACATGAGAGTTAAAAATGTATAGCATACTGCTCAGTAGGGGAAAGAAAATCTGAGTGCAGGTAGGCTTTGCAGGAGCTACTCACTGTCAGATACAAAAATGTGGGTATTTAATCAAAGTAAATAAGAAGCATTCCATATCAATCACAAACAATATTTCAGCCTTTCAGGTCTTACCCTCTGGCATGATGAGATGCTGCAAAGGACTTAAGATATTCTCAGATAAATCAGTATCTCCAGTGTTTCAAGTATGTGTTCTTCAAGCTTCAAATATTTCTTCCATTGACATTTTTTTCCTGACAGTTTTACAACTCTTGCGCCTCTTCTACTGTAGGGATGTTTCCATCAGTCTGCTGGAATGGGAGGCCTCACTCCACTGAAACACTCGAGCAGGTGCTGAAGTTTACCCTATTGACTAGCTCTGGCAAAATCCAGAGGCCCCTCTGTCCAATGCTGGTGGATCAGGGCTTCGTTAAAGTGCAGGAGGTTGCACCAATAGGTGATATAAATGTGTCAGTGTCCAACCCTGCTCCTCTGCTCTCTGCTCGAGTGCCGCGTTTGATATGCTTGAAACGGTTCCTCAGTAAACGAGCAGCTGTGATCACCACGTGCAGCACATGCCCACATCTGTGTTAATAGGATGAGCTCTGACCTTGGAAAAAATCCTGATTACAACTTTCATGCATTCTTTGCCACCATGATTTCTGTTTCTACTATATACTCTTAAGGGTTTTAGCTTTTGCATTGCAAACTCCTGAAGGCAGCAAGACTTTCTAACTTTGGCTGCAAATACCTGCATACACACTGAGCTTCAAGAGGCTTTCTCCACCATTTACCTCTTATTTAACACAGTTCTGTTCTGCTCATTTTTTCTCACTTCTCCTCCTAAGGGAAAGTGACAGAATCAGCCACAATGTGCCTGCAAGTGCTGTGAGACATAAATCTGTAAGCATCCCTTCCCCCAGCTCCTTCCATGGTTTTAGATCATTAGTGAAAAAATATTTGCTTGATAAGCCTACATGAGAGGAGTGTAGGAAGACTTGTAAAGAGAACTGAGGAGAATTACATTTGACAAATGTTTTATTTTCTTGGGGGGGGGGGGGGAATGGTTCTTCAGTTGTTGCAAAACAATGGTCCAGTTGGACTTAAGTTTCTCAAGTAGTTTTGACCAGCTGTTGGCATTCAGGGCTTGTTTCATGCAACTGATGGCCAAGGAGGGAGCAGTTGGGACTTCACCAAGGCCAGCATGGAGGCAGAGGAGGAGACATGGGAAGTCCAATTCTCCCTTTCCACCTCCAACAGGGAAAGCAGCACACTCCTTCTTTCCTTGTTTCTTCATTTCTTTGTCATGGCTGGGTAAGTAAGTGTTTTATGCCAAATGAACAGCTCGCACAGGAAGGGCTGAGAGAGACCTACCTCAGAGTTACCAAATGACTTGGGGAGATCCTGAGTCAAATCTTTGCTCTCAGCATGAAGAATGGCAGGGACCATTGTGAGCTCCAATGCCCTTTCCTCTGAAGCACATCTCCCAGCTATCAAATTATAAAGAAAACCAGAATGAGTATATTTGGCTGCTGGGATCATTTGGAAGAAAAAGGCTCAGCAAAAACCTTATTCCGTTCCCCAGCAAAGGCATGGCAGGGCAGCATTTCTGTGCCACTCCTTGTGTTTGCTCTCCTCGGCTATTAAGGAAAACTGACCTCAAAATAATTTGGCTTTGACTATGAAGATATAAATGCATATTGCCATTTACTCCAGCCTTAGATTGCTTGTGCAATTTACAAGCTGAACCTCCACATCTGAAAGGTGAAATAGAGTGACAGTTGACTCCATTCACCCAACAATTCTTAATTTGTTGCTGGCAAAAAATATATGCACAGGCTATTCACATTTGATTTTAATAGTTAATGCACAAGTTTATCAGAGAGAGAATATGTCCTGTGCTTGTACCCACATACTGTGTTTATTTACTCTTTTAAAGCATGTTTACTGACTTTAGCAAACAGTATTTCCAAGAAAACTGCTTGCAGGTTAAGCAAATAGTGAAGAGATCTGAAGACATTATTTAACAAGAAAAGTGACTCACTGGCTTCATCACAGAGACACTGCCACCAGCAAGCCAGGGCTGGGAAGAAGTGCAGCGGGGAGAGTATCTACAGCATGGACCAGGGGGTGCCATATTGTGACATCTCAAGCTGGAAAATAAACATCTGTGTCATGTTTTTGCCTCTCACCAGGGCCTGTCTAGCCCAATGCTACGCTGCCCATCCCAGCGTCTCCTGGACAGGATAGTGCGGCGCTATGCTGAGGTGCCAGACGCTGGCAGCATCTACATGGACCACCTCACTGATCGGGACAAGCTGCGCCTGTTGTACACCCTGTCAGTGAATTCACACCCCATCTTGTTACAGGTATGTACCACCCTGACTGTCTTGAAACACCACCCTGCAACCCCTTTCAAGCGAACTATTGTGTGAGATGTGCCCCAGGGCCCAGCTGCAGAAAAGTGCCAGCCCTGGCCCTGGCCTTCGGCAAGCTTCCTAGCCTTCATAAAGTATGTTTCTTTTATGGTGTTGGATGGCTGAAGCCAAGCAGACTCCTGTGGTGCCCCTTGCATCACCCAGTGAAGTAGTGGAGAAATATGAATGTCCAGCCCCTTAAATTAGAACCTAGATGGGTTGTATCACTAGCACATTGTGAAAGCCAGGGTTTTACACATCCCTGACAGTTCAAAGTGTTATGTTTGCACTGCTATTGTATTTTTTAAAATCACAGCCTGTTTATAAAAGAGAAAGAGCATGCTTTAGTGTGGGAGAACCAAGATGCAGCATTGAGGTTGAACATTGACTTGGGAAGCACTGATTTTCCAGGCTCCATGTACCAGTGCTGTTTTTTCCATTTGAATGCTGCTGGTAACTAGCTCCATGGCAAAGCACAGACTTGCAGAGGTGCTTGGTGGAATCCCAAATACAACTGAGCTCTGAGTTTTAAGGTAGGTAGCTGGGAGGCCTCACACCTCTTGCCTGATCCACTGCAGGCGTGCCTGGCATGTGGCTCCTCTCTTTCCTTATGTGTGTCTCCAAGAGAGTATCCTCACTTTTGCTCACTACCACCTCACCTTTAGCCCTCCTTGATGTTTCTTGCAACCCTTTGAGATTCCTTTAAAAAAAGAGGCAGCAGTAGCATCAATCTCCTGCCCAAGGCCACTGCTTCCCAACGCAGTGTACATGGCTTTGCTCAGTCCTAGGGAGGGGGAATAGTTCTGGGAAGCTGGGGAGGCAGAAAAGTTAAAGGCAGAAAGCTTTGCGTTGGCACGGCTTGGTAGTCATGGAGTTTGGTTTCTACCTGGGATAACTGCACTCATAGCACAAGCTGCAGTGATGCATGAAGCCCAGCCCAGGTGTCCCCACCATAGCAAACACCCAGCACTTGGGTCCCTGAGACTGCAGTCTCTCACAAAACAGCCAGGCAGTTTTTACAAATCAACAAAAACTGCTTTAGCCCCATCTCACCTCCAAGCTGTGACTTTAGCTATGCAGTGCTCATGAGGAACCCATCAAAGGCTCCACAAAGACACCTAAAATTAGCTCTTCTGTGGCTAAAGTTTCATTTAATTTGAAATCTATTATTATCTTGGACTTTTGGTTAATCTCCCTCATGAAATAAGTCTTGAAATATCAGGTTCTTCTTCCTGAATTAAAAGGGAAAAAAAGAAGCAGAAAAAGCAGCATAGCTGCTCCAGGATGGAGCAGTGCATTCTTGGGGTGCTGGGGCAGGCTGAGGTGAGTAAGGGTTGTGGGCTGATTCAGAAAGCAAACCGTGACAATGGTACAGCTGTTTGAAGGGCACTTGAAAGTCCTCTGGGAAGGACATGAGTCCATGGGCATTCTGCAGAAACCAGAGGGGCAATTCTCATGTTCGAGCTCTTCTTGGCAGATCTTCCCCGATGTGGAGGGATGGCCCTTCCCGCGGTACCTGGGCTCCTGCGGACGGCTGGTGGTCAGTGCCAGCACCCGGCCCCTGCGTGACTTCTTTGGTGCAGCCCCTGAGGTGGCCGCTGACCTGGCCCTCCAGCTCCTTGCTGTCCTCCACTCCATGGGCACCAACGACCTCAACTATTTCTTCTACTTCACCTACGTGGATGCTGGCACATTCGGCGTGTTTAGCAATGGGCATCTGTTCATCCGGGATGCCAGCACGCTGGGGATCATCGACAAGGAGGAAGGTACTCAGCAGGCTCCGTCTGTCACTGGAGGTCTTAGCGAGGCAGGGGAAATAAATCTTTCACCTGCTACTTTCAGCTCTGCTGATGATTGGTTTTTTTTTATAATCAGCCAAACATGACTTGCTAAATTAAATAATGAAAAGTTCACGGGGGATTTTCTGGCAGCACAAGCATCAGCAGCTCCTGTCGTCCTGGCTCTGGATCAGGAAGGTGACAGGCAATTTATTTGTGCAGTCAGTGGTTTGGTGACCAACCATGGGCCCTTTCATCCTGCCCCGCCATCTCTGTGCTGGCAACAGCATTCAGTGTGTACAGTGCTCAAGGCTCTCATTTGAAGTCCTCCTAAATCACCTCTTCTAAAATTTTTGCCACACAGATGTCAGTATTTGCAAGTAGAAATTTCAGAACTTCATTTGTTTTAAGTACTGGGTCAAATCATAGAATGGTCTAGGTTTGAAGGAGCCTTAAAGATCATCTAGTACCAAACCCCCTGCCATGGGCAGGGACACCTTCCACTAGACCAAGTTGCTCAAAGCCCGTCCAACCTGGCCTTGAACACTGCCAGGGATGGGGCAGCCACAGCTTCTCTGCGAAACCTGTGCCAGAACCTCACCACCCTCACAGTAAAGAATTTTTCCTAATATCTAATCTAAATGTACCCTCCTTCATCTTAAAGCCATTCCCTCTTGTCCTGTTGCTACATGCCCTTCTAAAAGGTCCCTCTCCAGATTTCTTGCAGGCCCATTTTAGGTATTGGAAGACAGTTATGAGGTCTACCTGGAGCCTTCTTTTCCCCAGGCTGAACAAGCCCATAAAATTCTTTTTGGGTTTTATTTATCACATTAACTACAAATAATAATAATTATTATTGTAACACCAAAATCCCCCCTTTGTCATTTTTATATAAAATCAAGGATTGCTATTCACTTTTCACAGGTTGCATTTGTCTACTCCTGAAAGTAGAGCTAGTCAGACTATTCCTCCAATAATTCATTCTGAATGTTCAAATTTTCAAAAGGCCTTTGCTCAACTTGCACATTCAGCTGAGCAGATCTCAAATATTCAGAAGCAGCTGTCAGAGAATTTTCCACTGGGTTTCTTTTTCTCATCCCAGCAGCTATTACTGTTAACTCCAGCTAGATGAGCTGTTGTTGCAATTTAATGATTTTGGGTAACATGGAAAAATTATGGGTTTGGCCACCTGTGGTAATTTTTGTAGGAACTCTGCTTTTTAGGTTGGTATTCCAGTTCTCATTTTTTCTGCATCAGTTTGACTTGACAGACTCCAAATCTTCTGTCAGGCAGTTCTGCAGAGCTCCGTCATTCAGAAAAACATGCATATTTCAGGAGTGAGGAAATTGGCCCACATAGAGCTACAGCTCACAGTACTGCGTGGTGAAAGATAGCTGTATCCTTCAGATAGTAACTAACCCCATGTTAATATAGAGGTACAGACATATGTGATTACCCAAGATTTCACTACTGTGTTTTTAACAGCTGCTTTAATTGTCTTTAACAGGGAGCCAGCTGATTGATGACCAACAAGAATATAAAGATATATTTAGCTGTTTGACTGTGGATTGCCAGTCTGCATTTGTGTCCTGTAACTCCATTGGAGAGAAGCACAGCCTTGTCATGGTGTGTCAAGAGCTTTTGCCTAAACTCCTGAAGGGGAAATTCCTGCAACCCGTGCAGGAGAAGATAGACAGCTTCTTGCAGCACTGTGCTGATGGCCTCACTGATGACCAGGGTGTCAGTGGGGCAGTTGCAAAGCTGGCAGAGCTCCTGAAACCTCTGCGGTCTTGCGATTCCCGTTTTGCCTACCGCTATCCTGACTGCAAATACAGTGACAAATACTGATGGCTTTGGAAGAGTCGCCTGGGAAGGACTGGAGCACTGTCAGCCCCCTGCCAGTGCAGGAAGCAAGAAGGACCCAGTGTAGCAGGAAGAAGCTACACCAAATCTGAGACCTCGTTATGAAGGCAGAGGAGAAAGAAGCATAGTGCACATGGGATTTATTGTTCATCTCCCAGAGATGCATTTGTTATATGGGATGTTAAACCTGATGTAATGGTTAAGGATTATTAGCATTACTGTGAGTGACAGAGGCTACAGGATTAATAAATCTCATTCATGTATTTTGGCCTTGGAAGAATTTTCCACACCATTCATTAAAAAGAAACCTTCTGAAGGCGGCATGGTCGCAACTAACTAAATAGAGGAGCTTTATTACCAAGTAAGTCTTTCTGATTGAGATGATATATACGTAATGTAGGATGGATGGAAGCACTTAAGACTTTCCTTGTTGGGATTTTTAATGCCATAGCTGAACTACCAGATCAGTTCTATACCATCACCCATCACAAATCACTTTTATAAAACACTGATTTTTTTTTACTTCTATGGCACACAGAACAGGGAGATGCAACCAGCAGCATTAAAAAGCTGAAAGGTTCCATGTCTCTTGAAAGATAATTTCTCTAATCCCCAAATATAATTACTTTAGTCTTTCCCAAGCTGATCAACAGTAAATTCAGTAATTGCAGACTAATAAACGTTTTTGGTTTAAGATCAGAAAAAACCCAACCCAGAAACAGCTCTGGGATGTGATTATCCAAAAGATACTTCACATTATTCTCCCTAAAGAAAACTGAAGGAACCATTTGCACAAACCCATTCAAATAGAAAAATTACCTTAGGAGGAGAAAAGACACAGGCAGACAATAAAAGATGAGTCTATCCTGAGCCCAATGAGATTTGCTGAACACTTAATACTCCACTGCTGGGGCATCTCCCAGGAGCTAGGGAGGTCAAAGTCCTGGCAAGCAAGAGATACAGCCAACCTCATCCATTTGCCTTCCAAAGGAGGAATCAGTAAGGCAGTCCCCAAAGGAGTGATTCAGGCACATAATATTTGGGGTGATGGACTCTTTTTTCATAGCAGTGGCCAACACACGGCTAGGCGCAGGTGCCTCATTTTGTTGGGGAAGGTTGCAAAATTTACAGAGTGCAAACCACAACTTTCTCACCCAGCATCTGTCAGTCCCTGTCCCATGTTCTCTTTGTGGGATGTCAGAGGATCACACCAAACCTTCCCTGATGTTTAGGGGACTGCTAGACATCACGTGGGTGTGGGGCTTTCTTCTGTGATCGAGGTGTGCAGGAGTCACCAAGCAAATGTGACTGAGCTGAGTAAGAAACTAGACTTTCTGGATCCCACATATTTTCATCATGGAAACACTCTGGCTATGGTCTGAAAAAGAAATTGGTAACAGCATAAAAGCAGAAAAAAGATGTGAATGGATTTGCTTTGCTAATTGTTGTGTGGAGTTACCAGAGCAGGAATGCAAGTCAGGATTTTGTGTTGGCTGTGGAGGGGCTCTGCACACAGAGCACCCAGCCTGGGGTTCAAGGCAGGTATTGCAGACTCTAGGCATCCAAAACCATATACAGGTCTGATGCTGAGAAAATCTGACCCAGGACATATATTTTGCCTTTCCTTCTGGCATAAAGTATCAAGTGCACCTTTCACCTCTCAAGAAGTAGAAACATTGAAAATAATTTGTAGGTAAATTTAGCTCCAGGCCCAGATGGTCTGACAGCAAAAATGTTTAAATATACAGCCTAAGCTATGGCTGCAGCCCTCTTTCTTGATACCAGTCTATTTCTACATCATGGCTCTCTTCCAGTAAGAAAAACATGTCCTTTGCAGAGATCCATAAGGCTGTCTAACAATCTGTTTTCAACAGTTTTTCTTGAATCTGTCTGCATCTCCAGTCTGTGATTTTACCTGCGAACTAGGTGCTAGCCCTGGCCCCTTCCTCTCTAAAGAGTCCCCACCATAGTGCCGGCTGCTGGCTGCCTTGTGTGGGGCTGGTGGAGCTCCTGCTTCACCACCACTCCCACTATGGTCAGTGGTTTGGCGCTGCCCACCATGGGCTGCAAGCTGACAGCACCCTTTCAGTGCCAGAGGGCAGCCTTCTTCACGGAGTCGTTAACTAAAAATGCACACTACAAAATGCCTCAGAAACATTAAGATAAAGAACTGGCCTGTTCCACTCATGCCCCAGTAGAGGTAGAATGGATTTACAAGCCATGTGTCTGCAGAGAAGTCTTTGCAGCTGCTCCATGACTCAGGCTCGCCTCTGATTCGGTGGTCTCTGGCTTAGCAACAGCCTGACTTTGCAAAGTACATGGTGGCATGGTGGAGCAGCCCTTGCAACAGGGCTTCATTGTGGTTTCACTGCTCTCCCATGTGTCCTGGACATTTTTCTTTCCACCATGCAAGTTTTCCTTTTGGAAACTAGCCATTTGTTTACCGTAAGGTTCTGTGCAAAATGTCTCCTGCGCATCAGAGCATCTCCCTGCTATCAAACCAGCCTAAAGAAATGCAGAGAGGATGCAAATGCTCAGCACCTAAGAGGATGGCAGGAGCAAGCCCAGATCTCTCAGCTCTAATCCAGCATTGGGCAGAGGCACTGAGAGTGTCACACAGGTTTCAGCTGTGCCTCAAGAACTTAAAATGTTGGGTGTAAGAAACAGAGGAGTCATGGTCTTACTTTGCTGCTTGGACTCAGTTGGCAAGACTGCAGCAGAAGTCTTGAGGCATGTGGTATCTATTTTTATATGGCTTGATTCAAAATTTTTGAAGCTGAGAGGAGTCTCCCCACTGCTTTCAATAGACTTTGATGTGAATTTAAATTGAAAAAAAAAAAAAAGGATTAAAAATAACAGAATCATGGATTTAAAAATTGTCAAAGTGTTGGGAGCTGTGTTCACCACCAGTTTACAAAGTCTAGGCTCATATAAGATTGTGATTAATATGCCAGCCATAAAATCAGTCCATGGCTCAGAGAACAGTAATATTCCTAAACTAAATCTCATTTCCTTATATTTCCCTGGCCTTTTATTTCTTCATTGCCAATTATTTCTCTTAATATTTTCCCTTTTCTTGGCAGTCAGGCCCTGGAATCAGTGCCCATCCTCTCTGCCAGCTCCAGTCAAGCCTTGAAATGCAGGAGGCCGAGCTCCAAAATTATGTGAAATCAATTTATAAATGGCAATTTTTACAAACCTAATTCTTCCCAAAAGAACTCTTGAGCAATTTTTTCCTCTCTATGTTGAAGTTATTTCTGATGGTGGCTTTTCTGTGAGCCTTTGCACACTGGTTCCTGGTAACAACTCGCACCATTTCCGCAGCAGGACAAGGATGTCCAGAGAACTCCTCCACCAGTCTTGCAGTCAGCCTCAGCGCTTCCTTTATTTGCAGATAGTTTGCAGCTGCCTTTATGTCCAGCTGTTTGTCGTGTGATTCTCTTGCTGCCCCACATCCTACATATTGTGAAATTTTCACAGCATAAATAGTAAACTATTTTCTGCCAGGTTTTGTCTAGGGTCATATATTAGCACCATAATTTTGGGGGGGATGAGGGTTACATGTAGGCATGCCAAATGGGTTCCAGTTTCACCCAGCATAATTCACTGCTTCTCTGGTTCTCATCTTCAGCCAGTTCCTTTCCGCATGTCCATGGTGCTTGTACTGCTGCTCCCTGCCCCACAGCCCCTTGGGAAGAAATGGCAGCCAGCGTTGGCATTAAATTGTATTTTTCACACAGTTCTCCCCCCAAAGAGAGGGCACTCTGGCAGTGTTGGCAGAAACAGGTCCTCATCACGGAAAGTGGAAAATCGTAAAAACTGTCTCCTTTCCATGAGCGATGCATTGAGTGCCTATTCACTCTGTACCCTCGTCTGCATTCAGCCACCCTCTTGCTCCAATATGACTGATGCATAGGGGAAGTGGCACCAAGACAGAGACTCTGAAGTGGCTTTGTGCTCCCAAACATTGTAGGTACGTCTGTTCCCTTTAAGTCTGAGCTGTTCTGACACCTTCTGGTACCTCCTGGCTGCTGCGTATCCAAAGGGAAGAGGGCATGCTGTGTTTTCCCGTGAAAATCCACACAGGTATGTGAAGTCAAAGTGTCTGGTTAACACATAGAGCTCCCCAAATTCTTCTAGCAGGGGACACTTACACTATAGCTGGTCCTGGCAGGGTTGGAGGTCCAGGTTTCCCCACTCCATGGCTTTTGTAGGTGATAATTTGTTGCCCCACTTTGCACCACTCCCAGCTTCCCACAAGGGGCCACCCAGAAAACATCGTGGCACTTTGGAGAGCTGAAGATCAGCACTCAACAGTTCCTGTCCACAGGAGCGGCCAGAAAGCACATTTTGTACAAGTGTCTTTCCAGCAAAATCAGCCAACAACAGTTGTTTGCAGGTGCTTTTTATCTGCCTTCTGGTTTTCTGAGACTTTAGGATGCACTTGGGTCCCATTTGCCAATTACTCTCTACAGCCAGGTGCTTTAGATGCCTTATTGGTAATTCTTCCTAAGTGAAACCTCAGCTTCTCCCATTATCACATGAATTGGAAAAGTAGATTTTAAACAAAAATATTGAATGTCATGAGAAGTTATGAAATCACAAGAGCCAGCACCATGGTATTCTGAATTGGTTCACCAAGGAACATTAATCTGATTAATAGGTGAGTCTAGCTGCTACTGTATCCTGTTTCTCTAATTCAGGGCTGAAAAGAGCTTGGTAGCCATCCTGAAATTAAAAACAAACAAGCGTGAATTTCAAGGAAAGGAGAATTAAATGAAAACAGCTACTCATGGCAAGGCCATTGCAGGGGCTGGGGGAGGTGGGCACAGTTTCTCCCTTTATGGATAAGAAAAAATGGCCAGATTCTTCTGCTCTCCTCTGCACAAGGATGGCCTCAGCCAGGGGTTGTTGGTGGGTTTTTAGCACTGCTCCTGTAGGAAGAACAACTGCCAAGAGACCCCAAAGAAAGGGTGAGGATGACCCAGAGGTCCAGAAAAAGTGAAGAGAGAAGAAAAGACAAACGGAAAGCTAGGGAAAGACACCTGGTAAAGTTCTTCAAATAATTTAAAGAGAAAGCAATTAGAGGATGGGGATAAGCTGTTCTGCACGTGAGCTTATATAGTAGTGGGCTAGATGGACTGCAGAAGGAATAGCATGGAAATGGACAGGGTCTTCACCACTGGGACACTTGGTAGAAGAGTGATGTGGCTGCAGGTGGCACTGTACTGCGCAGGAGGCTGGCCCTGAGATTGCTGGAGATACTTCCTGTACAAGAGATGGACACTGAGGTGCCCAGACCTCTTTGCCTCAGTTATCTCTATCATATGCAACGAGCTGTCAGCCCTTAAAGCTGTGGTCCATGCATCCCTCATGGAGGCAAGGCCTCCTAAAAAAGGAGAGGTTAGAGTTGGCTGTTTGGTGGCTGAATCGAGAAAATAAAATGGTGGGGTTACCCATCAGTGCATAGACTACCAGAAGGCAAGGGACATGAGCCATAAGCTAATGTTCTTATTGAAAAAAATAAACCCTTTGTTTCTGTCATAGCTTTACTTGCAGCATTTTACAGTTTTGCTCTTCTGGAGCAATGAGAGGAAGTATCCCTTTTTCCTCAAGTCTCCAGACTTGAATGATGCCTGTACTGTAAAGTAGCCCCTGCTGCTGCTGCACTCCTCACTCCTACCCTAAGAGCCATCAAAATCACATCACTTTTTTCTATCAACAGGGTGGATTTGGGCTGGCTACGTGATCCCCATCCTTCTCCTAGCCTTTGAAGGAAAAGAGCAGGCAAATGTTTCCTCAGTGGAGGAAGGACGATTAGCTCCAGGGAGAGCCAGAGCTGCAGAGCTCTACCAGCTCCCCCTGTAACATCTCTCTGAGCCTCTCACTTCTTTAGGGATCAACTGCCTGTAATTAGTGGGGTTTTTTTAAAGGTCAAGCTCTGTTCCTTGCAACATAGAGTATAAATGGCAATAGTTAGTCAAAAGCAAACTTTTCAGGTGTTTGAAAAATAAGAATACACCAGCCTCTCCCCTAAGGACATGGAGCTTTAGGGGAACAAGTTCGTCAAGTTTTACAGTCTCATAGTAAGGATGCATATAGCTACAGCCCTTGCCTTATGCAGTTCATTTGCTACATTGCATGTAAAGATAGCTTTGTAGACTAACACCTACAGACACATGTAAAGTTCAGCCTATTATGTTTTTTTAAATGACCTTGTCAGTCATGCTGGATTATTTCTTTTCCTTTCAAAATTTAAACATTCATTTGGATAAAGGCTTGTCTAATTCATACCTCTAGTAGTGCCTTAAAATAGTGAGTATTTTTCATGCTCTAAGAAAATAATTGAGACATTAGGAATAATTTGAGACTTTCCACATGTATGAAAGCCTCCCTCTGTATTATTGGTACAGAGAGAGCAGGAGAGAAGATTACCTTTGGGTTTTCACTCTGCTTTGGCTGGAGCAGCTGTAAACATTTACTCATTTTTTCTCCACCACCTCAAGCTGGAGATAGAGAAAACAAAGTGGCCTTAAATGTTTGCACAATTTCTACTAGCAAAACAAAGCAAGGATTTGGGTACAATTCAGGTACTGCTGAAGGAGGAGTAAGGTGCTGAAAGAATGATGCTGCTGGGAGGAAGTGCTGGGATTAAACATCTCTTTTTCCCAGTCTGGGCACTTGTCACTGTTTCCTTCATCCCTAAAGAGAGTCCCTGCATCACCACTGTTTTTATAAAATGGAAATCCCTTCAGCAGGTGGCCAAGGGATGGGAACAGTTTCCAGGTTTCGGGAAATGAATTATTTATCCCTTCCCATTTGCACTCATGGTAGTGCTTGCTCTGTCTTTCCCCTTCCACCAGAGAGGGTGACCCCACTGAGTGTCTTTGCCATGTGAAGGCTGCACAGAATTAAACCTCCCAAAGTGCCAAAGGACCACAGCAGTCACCTGATGAGCAAAGCCAGGGGTGATGCCCAGTGTTCAAGGGCTTTCCATTTAAAGGCTGCATTGCCTGGGGACAAACATTGACATGGGTTTCTCTGTGCCTTCAAGGCTGTGAAAGAAGAAAGCTGTATGAGAAGGAATTTTGTTGAATTCTGTGAGCAAAATGACCAGAAAATCTAGCAAACAGCTATTCACTTGCTTTCTCAACATGCTTTGAGGAAGGTTCTCCAAAGTTAAGCTGTTTGATGGTTTTTTCCAACAGTAGTGTTGGGGTTACCAACTGACCCAGTATTTTGCTTTACAAGAGGGAATGGTTGGAATGCAGGGAGAGCAGGAAAAGGCCAGTGAAGCAGTGATGAACTTTACAGTTGCACATCACCAGGTAAGAGCCAAGCAGAGCTTTCTAAAAATACAACCTTTGGATGACTGAAGGATTGCATATACAGCAATATGAAGTTGCTCGGGAAGGAAGGCACAAAAGAGTAGCTTCTGAATGGAGGACACGAGAGGACAAACATGACCTTGAGGTTCCACCAAAAAAACCCAAATATATATTTACTTAAAATAAAAACCTCTAACCCCTCAGCACTGGCAAATCAAGGAAGAAATATAAAAGGCCAGAAGCTGTGGAAACGACTGGGACTTTTCTAATTGGACCAGAGTATTCAAAAGATTGTCGTCCCCAGGGACATCTGTGTTCATGGGATTTTGTGAGGAGTCTTGTTCATAAATTTGACAGGAACACAGACTGAAATACAGGACAGAGGACTCTAAATACTGCAGAGATCAAAATTAAGAATTACTGGAAAAGCTGTGACTACAAAGTCCGTCTTTTCCCCAGTGCAGATCTGGATCTGTGAGCACACCCGTTCCTGCTCTGAAACACCCAGCTTCTTCTGGAGCAGGTGGGGGCAAAGGCTCTAGATGCCTCTGCCCCCCTAATTTACTTCCTGCTGCCAAAGATGGAGGGGTGCAACGTGGCAGATGGGTGAACTCACCTAGAGGGAGGCGTGCCTGTGGAGGCTGAGTTTGCAGGTTACAAAGACAGCTGTGAGCTGCTTCATAACTGTTTTTTAAGCCATAGATGGAGCACAACAGGAAAGACTGATCTGCTGTGATGTCTGCCCAAACTTTTCTTGAAAAGCCCTGCAACCGCGGGATTTGCTTAAAGACACCACATTAGAAGTTCAGAGTAAATGTGTACTGACAACAAATAGAAAAAATATATACACACACACATCCCAGGTGGCTAAACAGCAGTACAACACAGTGATTCAAAGCAAACAGACACCCTTCAGAAAGTAGAAATCAAGTGCGGAAATTAGGCAAATTAGATGCAAGACTACAGTAAGGCAGCCCCAGAAGAGAAATCCAAGGAGCTACTTGATAACAGAGTGGAGGCTGAAAACAAACCCTTTCTCAAACACATCAGAAGCTGAAAGCCTGCCAGAAAAACTGCTGGGGCCAGCACTCAATCTCAGCACAAGGAGGCCCAAGAAACAAAGAAATCAGTATTTTGCAATGATATTCACAGGCAGTATCTCAAAGAAGAAATAAAAATAATAGTTTAAGTGAATCTGTGGAGAGCGAAACCAGGTAAAACCCACCTCAGTCTCCCTATTTGTCAGGGCAGGGAGCCTGTTCATGACGGAGAGTGGGACAGTCACGCATCTCACCTCAACTAAGACTTTGATGCTGCTCTGTAAGAAAGTTGGCAAATAATGGATCTGATGGAAATACTACCCAGTGGGTGCAAGTAAGGAACCCTGCTCAGGGTGTATATGACTCCATTAAAGGCAGATGCTCATCATGGGGAAACAACTGGGAGCAGAGCCTGCCAACAGAGTCTGGAAAGACTTGGGTTTTCAGTGCAGCACAGAGGAAAACAGGATAACCAGATGGGCACAGGCATGGGAGGATTTTCCTGAGGGAGATCAGCCTTGCAATGTCTTGAGCCTGAAGAGAGGCAACTGTGGAGGAAATCCTTGCTTCAAGGATTGTGGGGAACACAAAAGGAGAAGGATCCCTCTTCATCTTGTTTCTTACATTCCTCCCCAAACACAGCACTGGAGCTCTGGCCGAATGTGTCAGGCTAACAGGATTTCAAATGTCACAGAGACAGCCAGGAATGAGGGCTGGGGCTCTGGGGAGACATCTCAGCTCATGACCAGCTGCCCACTTCCAAAGACCAAGGAAATATCTTCCTCAATGAAAAAGGAGCCTTAGCTTTGTGATGTCCATAAAATTAAAGATGTGAATAATTTAACAATATTTATGAATAAAGCTATTGCAGTATTTATGAATAAAGCTATTTATGAATCAAGCTATTGCAATAGAAGTATGACTCACTGTCTTCTCATGGAAACACTCTACTTTTCCACTGATACCTCCTTTTGGAGGGGAAAGAAAAACCAAACAACAAACACCCAAAAAAATTTTTGAAGGATCCTGATCCAGAGGAGCCAGAAGCCATCTTAACACCAGTGTTGTGAGTGGGAGGGAGTGAGAGCAGCGTAATGGCACATGGGAGCTTTGAGATCCCAGATCTATTACAGCGTTCATTCGCCAGCCTACCTGCTTTTGCTGCCTGGAAATGCTCATTCAGAACAAACCCTCATCATAATCAAGAGCAAGTCATCAGACAAAAATGAATCCAGTTTAATTCTAAAGGACAGGTAGACCTGGGAGTTCTTTTATTTCAACATCTTGAAACAGCTTTCACTGTCTGTATATGGATTAATACAAGTTTTTCTCCTCTCATGGATTCAAAATGGTCCAAGGGAGTTGATCTGCTTTTTTGCTGGATTTTTAGGGTTTGGAAACCTCAGATTCAGAAAACTTGCTTTCCTCCCAGGTGAAACCTGGTAGCTCTGGAACCTGTCCCTCATCCTGCCTCCTCCTGTCCTTCTTGTTTATTTTTTTGAGAGATTAACTACTATGACTGTGCTCTCTGTACATCTTACCCAAAACAGCTTCATCTCTGGTTGTGAGGCTGTTTTTTCTTCTAACCATTCTCCTTGTTTACTGAGGCTGAGTCATTTCTCCAGGATGACCTTAGAGACCCCAGCTTCCTTGCTAAGGGGCAGTTACTCCAGAAATTGAGACCTCTGTGTTTTCTGAATTGAAACACAAAGTGGTACTCCCCCAGCTCTACCTGGGGGCAAGCTGGCAGAGAGAACTCCTTTCCCCACCATGAGATAAAGTGTAGCTATCACCCTGTTTGCTCCCACGGGACATCCCTGCTGCCATCAGCACTAGCTGCCAGATGGCTGCTGTCCCCCAGAGGCCTGGCTGAAGAGGAACTCTCATAGGATCATAGAAGAGTGTGAATTGGAAGGGACCTTCAAAGGCCACCTAGTCCAACCCCCCTGCAATGAGCAGGGACATCTTCAACTAGATCAGATTGCCCAGAACCACATCCAGCCTGGCCTTGAATGCCTTCAGGGATGGTGCTTCCACCACCTCTGTGGCAACCTGTGCCAGGATTTTACCACCCTCGTTGTAAAGGCTTTTTTCCTTACATTCAGCCTGAATCTCCCCTCTTTCAGTTTAACACCATCACCTCTCATCCTATCACAACAGGCCCTGCTAAAAAGTCTCTCCCCATCTTTTATAAAGGCCTCTTCTAAGTACTGAAAGGCTGTGATAACCTGGGCTGCTTTGGCAGCTTGCGAGAGGGAAGAGAAACCATTCTCTGGAAGTCACTGCAGCTGGAGAGGAGCCAGGAGGAAAACTTCCAGTGAGTGCACCAGAAGAGACAAAAGGAGATCGTAAAGAGAAGAATTAGGGAAAAGTCATTATCACCCAACCACTGGGTCCTCCAATTCCAACTTAATGAAGAGAGCATGGTGGGGCAGAGGCCCTTGTGGAATGAGATGCTGTGCTTATGCCAGTGCCACCCCACATCAGATGAGAAAAACTCTGCTGGGGTAACTTGCCGTCCAAACAGATGCAGCAAATACATTAGGGAAGGCAGAAACTGTGAAAGAGGTTTCACTGCAAAAAATGCAAATGCAGCTCTTTGCAGTCCATTTCCTATTAATTGGAACACAATTTCCTTCCCCTGCTGGCCTGATAACCACTGCAGACCTCAGGGGAAAAGGCCATAATAAAATCATGTCCCCTCCAGCGTAGCGCCTGTCCCATGGCCCTTTCCCAAGCCCCCAGAAAGCAGCAGATGCCACTGTGCCTGCTGAACTCGGAGTTCATCACTGCATGTCAACTGCACATCATTAAATTGAAAGATTTGCCACGTGAAGTCATTTAAACCCAAGCCAGAACCACGTCAAGAGCACCCAGAGATGATCAGCAAGAGGAGCGAGATGCTCTCTGATGTGGAGTGGACAGCCTGGTGCAAGGGTTACAAAGGCCAGCCAGAGTGGCATTAGGGCAGCAGCCTCCCGTGGGGTAGATGTGCGGGCTGTAGCAGAGAAGGGGAAACGTGACTGTGTGCATGCGTACAGAAAGAACATACCGGTCCAACTGAAGAAGTGAGAATGAAGCGTATCAATTTTAAGGTCAACTACTTGGATGGTAAATTATGGAGGCAAGGGAAGGAAAGATGTGACCTGTGCATCAGGCAGGCAATGACTCTCTGGTCAGAGCATTTTAGCATGGCAAGAAGCAAACGTGAGTAAACCAAATAAAGAATCACAGGGTAATTCAAGCTAAATCAACACTTAAAACAGCATTTCCGCAATGGGGACTAAGGTGGAGGAGCAGTGGAGGGACATTCAGCTTTCACAGTTTTTAAAACTTTGAGACACTTCATGCTTTCTCAGACAACCCAAGCAAATAGCTCAACAAGACAAAGAAATGCCTAGTTTTAACTATTTTTCTTGTATCCCAGTGTATTCACCACTGTCAATGCAGAATTGGGCATTGAGCTAATTGCTTCATCATATCCTCTGGCCTGGAAGTTTCTCCTAACACCAACTTGGTCCTCAAACCCAAATTCTCATTGCCCTTTGAGCATTAAATACACTGAGAGAAGGTGATGAGCATGGCTGGGACACAAGGAGTGAGGCTTCACTAAGCAGTGATAACATGGAGCTAAATGTTAAGGTGATGTATTTTGATGAGAGGTGAGAACAACCACTAAAAAGCACCAAAATGAGCACATAAGGCATACAAGACATTTGAGAACCACAAAGATATGCCAGAATAGAGAGAAAGAGGGCTTCTTTTATGGTTGATAGCTTGCCAATGTAGCTGGAAGAAGAAGGAGGTGCAAAAACCAAAAAGTCACAGAGCAATGAGCAGCTCTTCCTTTCTGTGTAAGGTTTTTTTCCTTTGTGTTTTCAAGTTTCTGGAAGCAGACCCACCATCCAGCTTCTGGAAAACCAGAAGAAATGCACTTCCCTTCTCCCCAGCCACAGAAAAGCCCACTTTCTTAACTCTTATATCCACTGCTGCTCTGTACCACTGCCTCTGAAGCTCCCTGGGGGTTTGCTCTGAAGGCAGAAATGCAAAATGTGGGTAATTCCTGGAAGGAAGGAAAGGAAACAAAGAAGGAAGATGCTCCACCCCTCTATCCTCCCTCCAGGTACCAATATCTGCCAGAATGAATCTTCTTATCCTTTCCCAAGACCCTTTTCCAGAAGACCTCAGTGTTTTCCCTCGCGGGTCTCCATGTTCCCCATTTGCCTGGCAGCACCCATTGACTGGGCTGGTGGTAAGCAGTGCGGGGAGGAGGTGCTGAGTGGCCCCAGTACCCTCCTCAGCAGCCAGCAACTCTGCTGCCCCTGCCTCCAGCCCCCTCCAGGGTGAACTGCTGAGAAAGAGAGGATGGGTGGTGGGGAGGGAACGGGCCTTTGCTCGAGGTCAGGACTGGGAATATTTCATGCATAAGGCCAAACTGACATTTCTAAGTCTCCACATTAATGCACAGCTTAGTGTTGTCCAGCATCACACCCAAACCGTCATGTGGCTACAGCCCAGTGGGGAGGAAGTCACGGGTTGTGCTAGCAGGCCTCTGGGCTCTTACCCAGCAGAGGCCAGTGGGACTAGCAAGCTGGAGAAACAACAGACAGCATTGAAATAGCCAGTTCCTGGGATGCATGCGGCAATCAAATACGTATTCAAACACAGCAGCACTTCATTCATACACTGCCTTATGTTCTTCCATCTTGTAGTTGTGTAAATAAGCCATAAGACAGCATTATCCATGATACTCTTCGTAACACAGCAATAATTACTAAAGGCTCTATCAAGCTCAGTAAACAGCACCGTGCATCAGTATTGAAACTTCGGAGCTGAAGTTGCACATATGGTAATTGCCAAGTTGTTTTGTTCAGTGCTGGAAAACTCATTCCAGGTTTGCTTTTCACTTTATAGGTGCTAAAGCACTGGCTTTTGAAAGGTATCATCAGCTACTGACACACGTATTGTTTCTCTGTAAACCAGAATGGAGGATGGATCACCAAACACTTGTTCAAGTGATATTTTGCCTGCCCAGACTTTTGCCCTGCTAGGCTTTGCTCCTTTTCTTCTTAGTTCCTACCTTTACAAAAATTGTGTATTTTCACCTTTAAGCCACTTCTCATAAAAACTGTGAATTTCCCCCCTGTTCTCTTTATTTTTCTTTTTTAAAGGAAATGTTTTCTGCTGTATCTCTCTCAGAGATAACCCTGTAGAATGTCTGACTGGGGCAGTGAGTGAACAAACTGCGTGGCTGACTTATGGCTTAAACCATGACAGGCACACAGATAAAACCTGAAAGCTGCTGAAGCAGGATTTAAATGTCAGGCTGGCACTTTACTTACAGCTACACGGTTACAAACACGGTTCAGTACACGCAGACACAACATTTTCCTTCATCCATGTTTAGGAATACCACAATCTCATGTTGCATTTGAGTGCTGTGATGGATAATGATGAAGGAAACCTAACCCATGTGGAGCCAGGGCTTTTTTTTTTCTCCCAAGATAAGTTCTTGGCCAGAAGTATAGTATTTTACTGCAAAACACACCATCATGCCACTTGTGTACTTGGGATGGCACCCCCATGGGAAACCATGGGGCTGAGCTCACACTGGCATTTCTCAGTATCATTATGTTCAGTCAACCTGTCATTGAAACCAATTTGGGTTTTAGTTTTAAATCTGCCAGCCAGGTATCGGGTATCTGCACCCTTATCTGATGACTGCATGTCAGCATCTCCGAGCTATCCAGGCACATCTGCCTCCTCAAGCATAACCATGGTCACTTTGCCACCTAAAATCTCACCTTCCCAAGTGCTCTGACAATGTTTTCAGGGTTGCATCAGCCTGGGAAGCATAAGCAGATAAAAGGTTGTGAAGAGTCTTAAGGAGCAACAGCTCTAAAGCCCCTCCAGCGTCTCACACCTCCTGCTGACTGGTGTCTCCAGGCTGATCCAGCCCCTGGGTTTGCACCCATCCCTGCTGTGGATCACCCTCAAACTGTTGTGCTACTGAAAGACTCTCAGCAGCGTTGGACTACTGGAACTGAACTGCAGCAGATGCTCTGCTTGCATTGAGCTGAACTCCCTGCCCAGCGCTGTTACCCTCAAAAAACCCCTCCACACTTCCC
>JAOEHY010047925.1:0-17484 GCA_025447955.1 Psilopsiagon aurifrons | reverse complement strand
CCACAAGTTAAAAACACAGTGCTGCACCAACTACTAAGAAGGAGAAAAATGACTGCTACTGCTGAACCCATGACACTCTGCTTCATAGCAGGAACCTAGATAGAGAGGAGAGATGCTGACTTTCCATACACTTTAAGAAATGTCATTTACTGCCTGTGATAGAATTTCAATTTTCTTTCCTAGGAAAATACTATCAAGTCCTATATAGGGATATTGGGTTCGACTTGATAAATGAATGTTTTAGTTTCTTAGGTTGTACAACTGTATTTTAAATTGTCTGATCTTAAAATTAGCTGAACCCCTACAATTCAGCTTGATGTGAATTGGACTCTCAGGTACCGTGTGCTACCAGGGACCAAGTCTTAATCCATTAACACAAAGTGGCATGGGCACCAGAAATTATTTTCTCAGACTTTTTTGAGTCTGTCTTTGCCTGCTCTCACCAGTGAAAACAGGGTTTTGTTTTGTTGTGTTTCTGTAGATGTCCAGTTTTAGGCTGTGATGGCCAAGGTCACATATCAGGTAAATACACTTCTCATCGCACCGCTTCTGGTTGTCCTTTGGCTGCCAAGAGACAGAAGGAGAGTCCCGTCAATGGGTCTTCACTATCCTGGAAACTGAACAAACAAGAGCTGCCACACTGTCCTTTGCCAGGCTGCAACGGGCTGGGTCATGTTAATAATGTTTTTGTCACCCACAGAAGGTATACCTTTGTGTTTTCTCATTTTTCCTTAATGTTCCACTGTTGAATTAGCAACATGTGAGGTTACAGCCTGAATAAATTCTGCTGAAGTCTTTTGAGTAACAACATAGTTTACATTGCAGCTGAAATAATACAGATCAGAATAACTTTTAGAGCCCTGGAATCGACTTTGAACCTCTTCTTCCATGCTCCCAGGACTTTTCTTCAGATTAGCACAGTGTCAGTACAGTTTAAAATTTAAGAGAGTTCTTTCTTAGGCAAATAGCTGTTTATCTTTTACAGAAACTGCAAATATCATTGAAATGTCACCAGAAAAGATTTAGCAAGAGCAATGGCTGTGTTAATTTCATCTTTCTACCAGTGCAAAAGCTGTTTTCATAAACTTTGTATTTAAATAGCTATAACCACACAAAGAAGTAAACATATGGATTACACAAATTTTAATTTACAACAATCTAACAAAGAAAACTACCCTTTCTAAGCAGGAATCACACATACAACCCCACATAAGTATCAATAAACACCATGATTTTATATATCATTGTAAAAATATTTGACTACGTTCATTCAATATTTACTTAAAGAATCTGGCTATCAAATCTGAATTAATACCTGGCAAAATTTGGTATTCTGTCTGTAGAAGGAATTAAGTCTACATTCTACACCTCTGCTTGCTTTCTTACACTCTGAACCAGCTTATCCAATACATGAATGTACAAGGTTACATGAATAAATTCTGAGTCCAGTGTTACCCTGAATTTATAATCCCACGTTAAAGTCTTTACATTAGAACATTAGTGTAAACTGCGGCTAATTAAGCAAATAACATAAATAGTATGCTGTCTGGTTGCAACACGTCCTACAGATGATTTCTGTCCTACATAATGCTGGAACACACTCAAGATCATGCTAGTTAAAATAAGGAAGTAAATATAGCTTCGTGATATGATATCCTTTCCAAGGAGATCTGAAACATAAGAAAACCATGGCTTTGAGACATTCTTCCACTTAGTTGTCTGCTTTGAACAAAGATACTGAAGCAGAATATTAGAACTGGAGAATTAACATCTTTCCTATGTAACTTTTAACTAAACCAGCGTGAAGGTAACTTCAACCTGCAAAGATCATTTTCTTTTTTTATCAATATGGAAACACCATGTCATGTCTGCTAGGATTTTTTGTTTTAGTTTTTACACAAACACAAAAATTAACCTTTTTCCTGTGGGACAAAATTTTCCTTCACTCCTTACTTGGCTGCATCAGAATACATATCTCTCTGCCAGTTCTTCAGCATATGGGTATTTTTTCTTTGTTATTTATAAAGATAGTATTAAGACAGTGAAATTCATCTTAGCCCTTTAGTGGGCAATAAAAATTGCCTCGGATAATTACCAGTTGATGAAATTGTAAGCTTTGAAATAGCAAAATGTAATTTAATGTGAATAGTGGTTAAAAATCAAACTGACTATATAATAGAACCATTCAAAAAAGCTATTACAGTCTATAGGGTATATTCAGAGTTATTATTGTATTGATCATTATTATGTATAAGAAAATGATATGCAATAGTTGCGTACCATGGAAATGGTCCCATTAACCAAATATTTTTAGGATAGTAAATTTGCCATTTTAAAGGACCCATATTGGCCCTTTGCTTTGGAGCACAAGCCATTATAAAAATGATAAAGAGATTTTATTTGTGAGTCTTGGAACTTCAAGAATTCTGTTAATGCATCTTCACATAACTTAATAGTGTCTGCAATTTTGTTTATTCTGAAGTATACTTAAGAGTTGTTTGCTTATAGGCTGAGATTTCTGTGCCAATTTTCAAGCTGGAATGTGCAGTTAAATAGCTCTTTATGAGTTTCGTCATTCTCCGAAGCTATGTTATAATGGAGATACTGAAATGACCTTAGGTACAAAGGTCTGTCCAAGTGCATGATAATATTGCCTGAAAGGATTGCTGCCATTTTCAAGTGGGTGCTAATGTTTTTCTTTCCTATCTGTTTCAGCTTGTCTGGTTGTCCTCTGAATGCACAAACCATAAAAAAGGGCAAAATTTCGGAAGAATTAATGACTATCAAGCTTAAAGCAAGTGGCGGTAAGGAGATTTGTAAAAGATGATGACATTTATTTAGATAGAAGGGCCCTGACTCCCATTTATACTTATGCCCCTTTGTGCCATTCTGGCATTAATTCTCACTCCTTTCAGTTGTCTCCTGCAATAACAAATCTTGAATAACAAAATCTTTGCATGAGAGATTATAAAATTATTCTCATTTACATCATGATAACTCAGCATTAAGGGTATGCTCTTATCTTGTATTAGAGCATTTTTTTATTTGGAGCTTTCTGTATTTTTATTACTAATAAATTATTACTTACAGATCAGGAGGACTTAGCTGTCTGATGACTGAGGTAAGAAGGCATAAATACTGTGTGCAAAAATTGCCTCTTCTTAACTTCAATACTACATGGTTTAGTATCTGTGCAGTACTTGGGCAATTTTGCTAACCCGAGAGTACAGGAACAATTACCAAATAGTTATAAGGGGAAATATTTCTTTTACAGCACAATTTAGAAAGTTGGGTATTGAGCCAGGATTCAGGAAACTTAGTCTTTATGCCTTCAACTGCTGAGGAAAACAGCAGTTACATTGAGCAAAAGTTTGCTTCCATGTGTCTGTGCTTTCACAATGGCAGGGACTGCTGCTTATATTTTTCCCAAGCTTTCTCCACAGCAGACTCAACTCAGGGCTCTAGGTTTTAAAGCAGTAACAACAGTGGTACAAATCTCTTGGCAGAGTTGGTCTCAGAGTGATACTAAGCTGAAAGAGGGACAGGCAGTGCCAGCAGCTGTAGCTGCTCAGTATTTCTTAGAACAAGTCTTTCATTAAAAGACCTGAAGTTTTTGTTCTTCACAATTTCCCTTTTGCTGCTATTTAAATTTCACTGTTTATGACATGTAACTAAGGCTGTGCTTCTTGAAGTTATTCTGCACCAAGACTTGCCCCCACAGAATTTCTTGCAAGATCAGAAGCAGATGCATAAGAGCTTACTAAAGTCAGCAATTACACCAGTGGAGATGTTACCCTGGGGTGTTACCTGCAAAAGACGGATTGCTGTTAAGTTTCTTTTAAAGCAGAAAAAAACTCAAACAACATTGTAAAAACTCCCTCATGATTTTTAATAAACTTTTCTCTTTCTGGGCAATTTTTCCTTTCCGTACCCTCCAGCTTGCAGTTGTATATTGCACTGGAAGAAAAGAATTGTGAAACGTGAAGATTCAGAAAGCCCCTTCTGTGTTTCAGCTCATGTATATGTTTTACACCTAGGAAACAATTTTGACAGTAAAAGCAAAGTAAGAGGCAATTTGAGAATCAATCATTTGATCAAAAGCTTGTTATCTCCCTCTTAATCAGTAAAAGGTAATGCAGTTTATTGCTCATGTATCCATTTATATGTGAACACTTTAAATCTGGTATTTTGGTATTTTCAATAATTTTCAGGCATTGAGAGTGATGAAGAAATTAGGCACTTGGATGAGGAAATAAAAGAACTGAATGAATCCAATCTTAAAATTGAAGCTGACATGATGAAACTTCAAACCCAGGTATGACATTGACAGGAAAGTTTTGCCTTTTCTTATGCTATGCTTAAGCAAAATCAATAAATGATATGGTATGCAAATGCATGCTTACACACAGCTAGTTTTCTGTGCACTTGTTTTCCATCCCTCTGTGACACTTAAAAATACCAAAGTCCTACATGCCGTTTTGTCAAGTTTCTCTTTGCTTGTTATCTGTAAAAAAGCAGCAGATTCCTGGGTATTAAAGATCTGGTGAAGGACAAACTCAGAGCAGTTTGTAGCTAATCTTGGCAAGCAGGAGAACTGTATTTACTGAACAAAACATTCATTTTTCTTTGTTGACCAAACTGTGCAGAATCCCATGACTGTACCTTTTAGGGAGGATATTGCCTCTTACCTGCACACTATAACTCTTAATAGAAGTTGACTTTGTTCTTAGGCGTAGCTAAGAAAGTCTCCCTAGTTCAGTGCACCCACTGTCAATTATTCAAATAGTTTCAATTTTGTCTCCAGGTAACACCTGGTAAAGAATGGATGCCTTTTGCTGATTTGCGTAGCAGAGGAGTTTGAAGGAAGCTATGGAAAAGTCATTCTCTTTCATTCTTTTTTATACTGGAGAGATTAAGTAGGCTTTAAGATGCTGATAGTGGTTCTACAGAGTTGAATATGCTTATCCCCACAGGGGCTCCTATATGCACCTGGGAGTTCACCTGGGCAAAACAGGTAAAAGCAAGAGCTGAAGCTTAGACAATATTTTAGGAATAAGAGTTTAATAATAAAGTTCCTAAATGAGATCTGGCAACTGAATATAAATCTAAAGTGATCTAAAGCAAGCTGAGTATAACCACACTCCTGTATTTGTACCACACTGGAATGTACAGTATTGATTAATGTTTTTGCAATAACCACTGTATGTATGCTCTAAATATGGGTGAAAAGTATGGCACCTATGCTGGATCTAAATGATCAGTTTTCACACTGCAAAGGTTGTGTGGATAGCTATCCCAAATTGCACTGTGTGGAGGGGGGTGTGTAGTGTCTCGAGACACTTATTTCAGTTCTCTCTGGTGATCCCTATGCTGTTTGCACAGAGATTGCACAATTTATGCAGTCAGATTTCTTGTCCTCAGACTTGCTCCCTGGTGAAGGCAGTCTGACCAGCAAAGCCTTAACTGAGCTACAGCTGAAGCAACACATCCCTACCTGGCTTCCTCTATTGCTTATAATCTAGCCTGGGCAGGGGTTAGGCCATGCTGCTGCAAACACCTTCCAAAGAAGTGGCTGTAGTGGATTGCAGGCAGACAAAAAGGGATCCCTGGGGGTTGTTTTCCTGTGTCACACTGTGTGAGGAAGGGAAGTGTCCACAGCAAGAGATGTTTAAGCAGTGCAGAGAACCTAACTAGGACAGGGTGGGTATAACAGCTGTGGATGTGACTCTGTTGCTCTGTGCCTTGAGGAGCTGTGACCAGGCACAGGGATGGCAGTCCATGGTTCTGCCCTGCCCCGCTACCTCGCTGCCAGCTGCAGAGTAAGGAGATGGGCAGCAGGGAACCATACCCAGCCACTGACGCCTTCTGCTTTTCAGCGCTGCTTTTGATATGTAAGCCTTCAGAGCTCAATATATTCCCAGTGGGCTCATGCTAAAAATATATAATTTTGCTACCTTGGACACTTTTTCCTGCTCTTTCCAAAACCCTGGTTTCCATTCTGTTGATCAGACATCATCTTTCTGATGATCGGTGTGCACTCAACCACTCAGTTTCCTTTGCACTCTATTTTTCTCTTACTGTTTCCAGTGCCAGTCCTGCTGCTGATCCCAGCCATCCCACAGCTTTTCCCTCCCTCCAAGAGCAGGGCAGAAAAGTAGCACAACAGCTAATAACCATGACTTCTCTATTGTGGTCGATCAGCAGGGACGATGTAAGAGCGGGACAGAGTGTAAACATCAGCCTCCTTTCTCCTCCCCTCCACCAGCCCTGAAGCCACACTCTCCACCCCAGCTCCACACTGACCTTCCCACCTGAGCTCAATTCCTTCCTCCCAGTGCCTGGCACTCTCCAGTGCCTCGTTGCCACAAGGTTTCTCTGTGAACCAGAACCAGAGTCAATCAGTTCAGAGCGAATACAACCTTTTCCTTGCTCTGAATATTCTGTGGAGAAATTATAATTATCCTAAAAAGAACATACCTGAGTTTTAGATCCGTTGTGGCCCCTCTTACTACTGCTATTTGGAGTTCAAACGGCAGTTGCAGCGCTGCCAAGAGTCAGTCTGTTTGTGTGTTTGTACCTGCCTATGTCTTTTAGATCACATCTATGGAGAGCAATTTGAAAACAATAGAAGAAGAGAACAAACTCATAGAGCAGAACAACGAGAGCCTGTTGAAGGAGTTAGCTGGCCTTAGCCAAGCTCTCATCTCCAGCCTCGCTGACATTCAGCTTCCACAGATGGTAAGACCACAGCCAGCAGCTTCGCACCTTCTTTGAGACTGTTTTGCCAGCACTTGAAGCAGATGAGCAAGCTCAGGGACCAGCAGGAGCACTGAAGCAGAGAGCTCTTTTAGGCCAATTTACTTTGCAGAGATGCTGGATCATGAAATCTGTGTGATAGCAAGGACAGTTTCTTCCAGGACTGAACCAACCCTGGTATCTCTGCTGTTTCGCATGGTGCAGGACAGGCTTTTCCCTCATCCCTTTCTATCTGTCTGTCCATCCTGCACAAAGAGTGAAAACTTCACACAAAGAATCCTTATTTTCTCTGCTTGTAGATCAAAACATTAACCTGTTTCATACAAGTGAATCTTCTGGAGCCAACAAAGCTCTACCTTCTTAAAACTCCATATCTTCGGTGTCTTAGTTGCAAGCACAGGCAAAACCCAAAAAGGTACTTGGGTTTCCAGAGTTACAGTCCCCTTGCCCAGTTACAAGGGCGCCACTGAGAGATTACATGAGGACAGTTAAGGTGATGTCAGCCACAACCTCAAAGCCAAACAGATCATAATAAAAAGCAAGTTACACTATTATCTCCAACCCCTTTTCTTGCTTGGAGAATGTGTGGTTCCCCCAGCACACACAACTCCCTTAATTTCTACAGCCCCTCCATTCATTTGGATGGCTGCCCTGACTTCTTCCCAGTTGCCATAACGCTGCTTTTCCATGCTTTGGGGTTGGGTGCCTGGGTTTTTTTGGCCTTATTTTTATTTCTTACAATTATAATCTGTTTTGTCTTCATTTAGGGGCCAATCAGTGAGCAGAATTTCGAAGCATATGTAAATACGCTCACAGACATGTACAGCAATCTGGAACGGGACTATTCCCCCGAATGCAAAGCTCTGCTGGAAAGTATCAAACAGGCAGTGAAGGGCATCCATGTGTAGGATGTGAAAGCTGCTGGGCAACAGAAATTACTTAACAGCAGTAAACTCCAGATGGATCTGTTAGGAGTTCATGTACTGCTAAGGGGTGTAGGTTGCCATGCTGCATTTACAATTGCAACATTGCACTAATTTTTTCCCAGCTGACATAAAAAAAAAAAATAAAAGAATAAAACCACAACAGACTATTTGTATTAACAGCAATGCACTCTGTTAGTATATTGTATTTATTTCAGTACGATTCCTTTTTTTTTTCTTCTTTTGCACTCAGTTTTTGTAAAGTGAATGTAAAAAGTGTGTGCGACTATTTTTTATATTTTTTATTTATTTCTAATCAAAGAGTTGGTTTTTTTATCTTTTAACAGCATTTTTGTGGCCTGCCATATTTTTACAAATGTGTTTATTAATTTATTTTCCAATGGGATTTTAAATAGACTGAAAGTTATACTGTAAATTATATAACTTGCTGGGTTTGTACAGGAAGAAAAAAAAAAAACCTATGAAAGTAACAAATGACTGAACCGTGGTTCTAGTTTTATTTTCCTCACATCCTGCTTTTTTATAATGGCTTTGTATCAGAAATGGGTTTGCAGTAACATGAGATGTGAAGATGCATGGAATGAAAAGATAAATGGTGCCCACTAGTGGGGAACTTGGGCTCTTAAAAGCACAGTATGCTGGAAAACAGTGTGTTAAAGAATACATTAGCAATAATGAAATATAGCAATCAGCAAAGCACTTGACTTGGCTGTGTGATTTAGCCTATGCGAATGATTATTTAAAATGTTTCAAGAGAACTTCAGATTTATTTTACCACTGCAGTTTTTTTTCAGAGTTAGTTCATGTAGGAAAATGACAATTATCTCTAAACAAGAAGGATAATTTGGTAGGACTGGTACTTTTTTAGCACGAAACGTTGAGGTTTTAACCAAGCAACCAGTATTGCTATGGATTTGGATTTGAAAAGTGCAAACACATCCCAGGCTGAAGGCTTTGTACATAATGAATCCAATGCATCTCCCCTGAAATGGCATTTAATACTGGTTTGAACTTAACGGCAGCTGAGAAGGCAGTGGTCTGGGGAGGAATAATACCACTCCAGAGCAACGGTGGTTGCTTTTTCCCTTTGAACGTAAAGTAGCAACACCGTGACTGGTTTCTCCCATCCTTCTTCACTACGACTAGGCTGATACTAAATTTGTTACCAGCCTCTTGGTAGGGTACCAAGTGCTACAGAGCATACAGACAGATGGAGGTGTGGACAGATGAGCACTTGCACAGAGGTGCTGGCATGTGCCTCAGTATCTGATTAGCCTGGATGAGGAACTTCTGAATCTGTCAGAAAGAAGCAGTTGCTATAACAGAGGCAATGTCTATTTCAGGGATTGTAAGTAATTAAGCATTGTTTCAGAAGTTTTTTTTATATTTATTTTTTTTAAGAAAAAGGTATAAACAACCAGCTAAACTGCCTTTTTTGTATGCACACACACCTCATGTGCATATGTGCCTCAGTGTATATGTATACATGGATCTAGCGTGTGTTTAATTTTTCCGTGCTATAATGAAAGTGTTTATTTTTATTAGCCGCATTTATATTTAGATTGAATATGATGGCATTCACAGGCTTGACATATACAATTATATTATTACTGTTCCTGCACAAAAGTACTATTCAAAAGTGATTCGACCCTCATGCACTGTGGTCACTGTTCTGCGTTAGGTGGGGCTTGCTTTTTGTTTGAGGATTGATTCAACGCTCTGATCCTAGTTTAGACAGGGGAAAATGTATGTTCTTAGAAGTTGTGTTTATTTTTAAATCAATTTTTCAAAAGCTACCATACGTGCTGTCTCATATAAATAGGAGGACACCAAACAAAAATTTGTTATTAAAGTTATTGTTCCTGCTAAAAAAACAAAAAGCGAGCATTTGTTATACTTGTTAAATGCATACAAAATGAGTTCACTCATTACAAAGACTAAAATTTAATTTACTAAATATTTTAACAAATTTGTTATATATTTTATTTAAGTAAAAAAAAATCTTACTGACTTATGTATTTATTATTATGATTTACTATGGCTTCAGGTTAATTTATCTGTGTTTGGTTGTTTGCTCAGGATGTTCTGTGAAGTATGTATTTATTTGCCTCCCTTGTATTTGATGTGTTTTGTAACGTGCACTGATTTTTTTTTTCTTTTTGTTTTTCCTTTTTTTTTTTGTGTTTAAATGCATTGATGAGCTAAACTGTAAATTAGACCTTTTGTAAAGAGCAATGATGTATGCATTTTTTAATTTGGAGTAGTTTGTATACTGTTTCTTCATACAATTAATATTTCTTACATCAAAACAACAAAATTGTGTTCTGTGCTGTACATTTGGTGTATGGTAGGAAATAAAATTGATAATGAAATATTGTAGCAAGTTTGTTGGGTTTTTAGCCTCTAGATGCCAACTTGCATTACATTTTCTTAACTGCACCTGGCACTATACAATGTGTCAGATGTTTTTCTTACCTTGTGTACAAAATGTGGCATCCTTGTAAGTAAATTTCTGGTATAAATAATTAAATTAGTGGTTAACTTTGTTAATTTTAAATAAGGAGGAAAAAAACATGAAATTGCTTAAGGGGTCCTTTTCACTTCTGAATGAGGAAAAAAAAAATCAAGATTATAATCACTGCATTATTTAATGCATTCTTTTCTTGGCAGCTATAGACTTCATTTGTACTGATAAAGTACAAGATTTGTGCTGACCTTTAACAGCTGCTAAATGATGTTTAAACATAAAAGCCATTGTAAAGTTTCCAGCAATTTGGAACCGCCCACTGTTCCAGTGCAATTTTCTGCTGAGATCTGAAGTGCTTAGATGCTGCACAAATAAAAATCTGCTGGTTTCAGAAAGACAATATTTCCAGTATCTAATGGACTTTCTTTTTTCACTGCCCATTGTAGCAAACACAGGCCAGTTTTATTTAGAATGCATGCTAATGGACTGAGGAGCATTTCTTGCCTCTGATTCCAGCTTCCACGGATAGACCAAGCGTAATTTTCATTTAGAATACATGGTAAATTTACAGTCCATAAAGCAGCTGGTAATTATTTGTTTGAATAGACATAGTTAGGTAAACTAAAATGGACTCTGACACTAGAAAAACTAACATACACTGCATTTAAATAGAGCAGAGGTTCAAAGCTTGGATCATGACATGAATCCTTGACTACTCACAAATCTTTCTGACTTTGAAGCCATAGAGTCAGCAAGAGGCTGGGATGAAAACAAACCTGTCCTGGGAAGCTTGGTGCAGAGTCTTCTTTGCTTTAGGACACTAATCCAAGGACATCACAAAGTAGTTCTTCAGTGATTAATAGTTACTTAAGTAATATTTCTTAATAATTCCTGATGAATATAAAATAATATTTTTTTCAGGGTCCTTTAAAATTACTGTTCCTGCATTCATTATTAAACACTTGCTTTGATAATGTTTATTCAATGTTGAAATGATGGTCTTCTCCATAAAAAAGAATAATGTAAATAATTTTTACTAAACTAACATAAGGCATTTAGGGGGTGGAGGGGAGAGAGGAACAACAAAATCCGTTGTGCTTGAAATAAACTTTCAAACCATTTCTGTCTTCTGAAGTTTCCATTTTTAATAACTGTGCTTCATCTCTGTATACAGAAGGGGGGAAAGTTCTTAATTCAATAAAAATATATAGATTCCATTGACTGAATTACCTTGAAAGGAATTGAAGATTTAAATATCAAAAAGAAGGAAGGGAAACAAGAACAGTCAACATTTGCTGCCCTGTAAGCTCAGGAAGTCTACCCTGTAATTAGTCATGACAAAAGTTTCTGAGCCTATAGTGTAGAAAACAGGTTTTGTTTTCTACTGCAATTTTATTTCTGTTTACTAATTAAACACTTGTTGTCTCCTGCTGGCTTAGTGAATCTTTGATTATGTCATGGCTCTTCCACTCAGCACGCCTTCATCGTGCTGTACTTTATTTTTTTCTTTTATTTATTTTTCTTTTAATTTTTGATTTATTTATTTGTTTATTTTACTTTTTTCCTTTTATTTAATAAGTCATGTGACTTCTTGATGGGAATTTGGTATCAGGCAATGCTGCAGAGTTACAACAGAACCCATCCCCTTTGTTTCTTCCTGTGTTCCTTCATTTCTGTACATTCTACCTGTCCTGGCATTTCCACTACACTTTAAGTTTTTTTATGATTTATGCAGCTGTATAACTTCGATTCTGCTAGGAGATTTGCACCAGACAAAGTCCTTTGTTCATCTCACTTGGGATATTGTGGGAAGATACAGCTTCATTTAGCTTTTGTGTAATGTAGGACAGTGACCTAGTTTCAGTACTTTTCAATATCTCATTCTGGCTTGGTTTTCTTCTGTCTCTTTTGCTCTAGTAAATCTTAGACAGCCAAGCTTACACATAATTTCATCAAGGATTAGTTTGATTTCCTGTCTGACTTCATGGTACAAATTGCTTCAACTGCATTTCGTTCTTAACGAATGTTCCCAGGGACACTGTCCAAGTAAATCTCAGGACTTTTCAGTTATGTTATAACAATTACTATTTAGGTTGCTTCTATCTGCTCTTAAAGCTGTTACTGCACAATTTTTCCAAACCAGCTTTTAGTGCCCAGCACCAGATTTTGGTGCTCAGCTTCACATCCCTTGAAGGGGCCTCATTTTTAGAAGTTAAATGCACAACTGTTTTTGCCAAGCAGGTCTTTTCCAAGATTCCCTTCTCTGACCAATTGAAATGGCTAGCTACTTATTTTTTGTATTTATTATTTCATAGAATTGTTATATATATCTTGTTAAAACATATTTGCATGTACTATGCACCATAAAATTCCAGGTGGGTACTTTTACCCATCCCAGGTGTTGAAGAATAAAACATCATTGGGGCTACCCCAAGCTTAATTCTGACTTTTACCAAACTCCTCTTTTACTCCATGCACAATTAGTATTTAAGGTTTATTAAGGAAAATAACACAAGAAGAAAAAAACAAGGACCAAACCTAATTATTTAACTGAAGATACTATCTGTCTCAACAGTTCCCTGTCACTGCTGCTGAAGCTGAAGTTGGGGCTTAAAGTATCTGGCCTTCAGTCTTCTTTAATTACAGTCATATGCAGCATCTCATGTGCAACCCCCACTTATTTCTGACACAGTAAGCAAAATCTGGATTAGGAGCTGGGTTCTATGCTGATTTCAAATTTACTGAGCTGAAATTTATTTGATCCTTTAGAAGCAGGATGAGCTTAGCTCCTGTGGGAAGGAATCGCCTAGAACCGGGGACAGAGTCAGTTTCTTTAATCCTGATGTCTGGTCAAAAAGATTTTAGGGAAGGAATGCAGGCTTTAAAAAGCTCACAAAAAACTACCTGGAAACATGTAAAAATTGAATTCCCACAAAGAAAAATGCAGTGCCATCTCCATAGACTAAAGAGCTCAGCTCTTTGCACAGACACATGGCAGAGGCCCTGCATGCAAACAGCATTGGTATTGAAAGCTGTGATGGGATGTCTTGTGTTTCCCAGCTGGCAGGAGACAAAACAGCACATCAGTAAAACAAACTCTAGGCCCTAATCAACCCTCCTCTAGATCTTTTGTGTAACTGTTGGCAAGTCACTTGATTCTAGCTCTGTTTTTATACCTGTGAAGACTCTGAAGTGTATTGGGAGTGAGCAGTACATCTTATACAGAAGTATGCAGTACGTGCATGCACATACAGTGAGGGAGAAAAAGGACAGCATGTGTAAGAGCACACAGTAGACATCACTCGCAGTATACTATCAATTTCAAAATAGTAATTTCTGCGTTTGATAAGAGTTATCTATAATATCACACTATATATTAAATGCCTTGATGGTGGTCATTAAAACCCTGATGCAACCACTTCAACCCCTGCATTTTAGAGGCACTGCATGGTACCAGCTAATATTATTCAGATCTGCTGTCTCTGGTTTAGTTCCTCTGCCTCTTAGAGCTGGTTCGGCTCTGCACACCACAGATTCACTAGAAATGTACACATTTCCTATTTCAAACTCATTCAAATATTTCCTATTTCATCTTTTATGCTGAGGCCACAATGTAGATTTTGCTCTTTGTTTTCCTCTCCTAAGACATTATTACAGTCCTCATTTTATTCCTATGCTTCTTACATTGTTTCCCTTGAAGATATCTTCCAGTTAGAGCTGCTGCTCTGTCTGAAACTAAATTTTCAAAATGCAGAAGCCAAATTTCAAAACAACAGAAGCAAAGGCTATAAAAACAGAGGCACTTTTATTGAGATAATGGAGCTCCTACAGATTTTGTGAAAAATCAGCTGATTGCTTTGAGAGCAAAATTATGATTCACCATAAGAGGGAAGAGGAGGGAGGCTCAGCTGTTGCATATGCTGTTTGGCAATGGCCAGCTCCTGATCAGCAAGATGTACAACACAGAGTAGCAGCAAGAGTCAGTGCAAGGTTGGCCATAGAACTGCACTTTTATGCCTGGTGTGGTGTCAAAGTGTATAAACCGTACAAGTCCTAGGCATGAGTATAAATATTTGAGCAAGGAAGCAGGTGGGAAAGCAGTGACTAAAGCACCTATGTTTATAACAACACTGATAGGGTCAGGGGCAGAGAGCAGAAATCCATAGGAGTCTATTGGGTGCCGTGCTACATCAGCTCCCACCACTGCAGAACTGGTTTGTTTTCCAAATATGATATTTTTCTTGTTTCAAACTGAATACTCTCTTCAGCTTGCTATGGTACCATCATGAGCAGTGGTGCTAACCCATCTTTGTGGGGAAACACACACTACCTCCAAGCTCTGACTTATTCCAGGATGGGTTTATATCTGGAAGAATGAAGGTTAATATTTCACAGCAGCTGCTGGGAAGGCAAAGCCTTGCTGGGGGAACACCCTAGCAGTGCAGAACTCTTACTGCCAGTGCATCTGCTTGCACAGGCTGAGATTCCGTGGAGATGGCTTGTGGCAGAGAAGAACCAAGGTGCTTGCTACATGCCTTTTCTACTCTGCCTGTTAGCACCTCCCAGGTGCTGCTGTCCCCAGACTGGTAGCAGCAGCCCAGCTGCGCTTCCTCCCTTTTCCCTGCTCCCTATCCAGGCCAGACTGAGGCAACCCTTGTGTATTTCCTTTCTGGAAGAGGCTTAAATCTCCTTTCACCATCTTGGGAGCATAGAGTGACTGCAGCCATTGCTGGCTGGCCTGGCTGCTGCCGTTCATGATGCCCTTTTTATTACCAGATTAGAGGACATTGTCATGATGCGTATGAGGCCTTTCAGATCAGGCTCTGTACAAGTTCCAGCAGGTTCCAAATACAACAGTGTGGCTTTCGCATCCAGCCTACGGGATCAGAGTTTATTTCCCCAATGCAGACAGCTTTGCACTGCCTTCCTGTTAATTAAAGTAGTGATT
Organism: Psilopsiagon aurifrons; assembly: GCA_025447955.1. Taxonomy (NCBI): domain Eukaryota; kingdom Metazoa; phylum Chordata; class Aves; order Psittaciformes; family Psittacidae; genus Psilopsiagon; species Psilopsiagon aurifrons. Next base: position 2,369 of record JAOEHY010047925.1, on the reverse strand, counting down.
ACAATACTGCACTGTTTACATGCAAGATTTTGCATGGTCTTGGCCATTCACGTGCAAATGAACTTGTAAGCCTTTCTGTGCTCTAAAATCTGCTGATGTCAGTCTTCCAATTCTAACTCCATGTTGTAGGACATGTGGCTTTCTATAGCTTAGCTTTGATGCCCCCAAGTCATATTATCTCAGTTCTGAGGTTCATTATGATAAATCTTTCGCTGGTTTTAAATAAAAAACTTTAATTGTACCGTACTTATTCAGCTTAGGGTTTGGCTCCTGAAGGCAGCAGTTTTAATTGCATCATTTGTATAGTGGCCCAATATGTTTTGGTGTGAAAAGTGCATTATCACGTTTAATTTTGCATTATTTTTCCCATATGTTTTAGTTACACTAAAACTTCAGATGGGAAGTGATGAGGCTTTCCCACTGCTCTCTCATTCTCTGTTCAGGATTTTTTAATGAGCTAAGGCCACACTATTTTCTTTTGTTCTCATCAGTTGAGGTTTTAGGGAGCTGTTTATTTGTAGGGTAATTCTTGTATTTATGTAGAGCAAGGCATTAGACATTTTTATCCTCTACTTATTAACAAGCCAGATGGTACCGGCTGCTACCCACACAATTCCAATTATCAGATGGCAAACTGAAATATATGTGGGGCAAATGAGAAGATGTATATTAAAGAAGCATCATGGAGAATTGGCTTCTCAGAGATGTTGATTCACAAAGGGGTACTAGCAATTAGGGTATGACAGCCTTCTGCTGAACATACAGCATTGGCCTGGGGGCACAAGTGTTCAGCCTCCAAAATTTTAATACTATCTCTCCCTTATGGTATGAATACTTTGAAATCTGATTGAGGTCTTTCATCCTTTAGATTTCTTGTCCACTTCAGAGGTATATGTACTATCAAAATCAGTCAGTAAGATAAGGTATCCCAGAAAGATGCAGAAAAGCTGAAAATTAACATAAAGTTTGTGCATCAGCTCTCCTAATACACCCTCATGCACCTCTTGGCATGCATCTCAGTAACACAGGTAGAGCTCTAACACTGAAATGTAGGACTCAGCCAAGTATTGCTATTCTAGGTCTCAAACTAGGAAATTATAATTTACACATGGATTTTTGCTTAAGGTCAACTTTCAGCTTAAGGTTTAAATATAAGGAGGTCTGGTCATGCTTACAGTTGGCTTCATGGTCTTTTGCAAACAACTTTTGTAAATCGAGAACCTGGACCGAGTCATTTGTAAATTCAGAACCGGGACCCAGTCCTTACTTAGGACTGCATCCTTACTTAGGATCCTGCATCAATGACACATGATAATAATAAAGATCCCTTCAACTAAAGCTTTTATAATGTTGGGTTTGGGTTTTTTTTTTGGTTTTTTTGTTGGGGTTTTTTTTTTGGTTGGTTGGTTGTTATTTTCTGGCCAGAATATACAACCAATATTTTGAGGTAAAAATTGTTCTCTGTTGTCAAAACAACTCCTTTGTTTTGACATAGAAATCATACACATATTGGCTGGGAAGACGGTGAATTATTTGGGAAACTTTTTGTAGGGCATTTCTATTCCTTTTCCCCACTGACTCAACCTGAAAGCACTAATTCAAATAAACTGTGGAGAAATTGATGTCCTCAGGTCAGATCAGTTAAAGGAAAGAGTTATTTAAGCTAAAGTAATGGCTTTCTAGTGTCCTTCAGTTGTTCATATGGGCTACTAGGAGGTTAATCATCTATGTGAGAAGATTTTGCGAGAGTTCTACTGTGAAACATTTCAGATTGTCTCTAGTTTCTGTTTATAGTATCTAATCAATAGAACACCTCTTTCAACAGCTGCTCACATGATGCCAGGGAAAACCTAGTCTCTTTGCAGTTGTTCCTTACTCTAACAGTTTACAACCTACAGATCTTGCAGAAGTCTCTTAACAGGATGAGTCTGAAAAACAAATATGCATGGTTTAAACACCATTTACACTTCACTAGGTTTACTAGGTGCATATGGTGCATGTGCAAATTCTCACTCCTATTGAAGAAGTGAAAATGTGTGCAGGCATTTGTCTGCCATTTGGTTACACAAGTGCACGAATCTGCAAATGCTAAGAAGAAGCAGGTCTTTCTTCTGTCTCACCTTCCAGTTGTGAAATGGGGGACTAATAATGCTCCTTTCAGTTGCTGTTAGCAAGACACTTGAGCAAGATCTGCAGTAGTCTTTGGGGGGCTTTCAGTGAGATCTTAAGTGTAAATCAGTAACATAGTGTTGTGGTTTAAGCTGTAAATCAGCCACACAGTTTGTTCACTCCCTTCCCCTTTTTTTCTTCCCTCTGCTCCTGGAGGGATGGGAAGGAGAATCGAAAGAATGCAACTCCCACAGGTTGAG